>JAIUZE010011029.1:0-14045 GCA_022085475.1 Heliosperma pusillum
GACTTTTCCGACTCGTCTTGTAAGTTTTTGAATACCGAACGTTTTCTTGAAAAAACTAATATTTTTAATTTATTTTTATTTAAGATTTCTTAGATTTAATCAAATAATTTAATATAAATTATTGTTGATTTATTTCGGAATTTACAGAATCACTTTTAACGGGGTTTTTTAACCCTACGCTTTAACTATTCCCCCTCCCCCCCCCTCCCTCCCGGGTCAACTTAAGTCCCGAAACAAAACCCGACTTTTGACATGAGTCCACACGCCCCATGTCAACTTTTTTTTTTTCCACTCATATTCGATCTTTTTAATTAATATGATTAAACTAATAATAATATCTAAGATATTTGTAACTTTTAAATAAATCGGTCTGTCAACTAATTTCCGCAATATCTCGCTTAAAAACAGACCCGATTTCTCTTCTTTTCTCACGTCTCTTTCTCCTCTCTTAAGCTAGATATTTTCCTTTCTTTTGTTTACACTAACATAATATCTAATTAATATCTAGATATTTCATTAAACTATTATAAAACCGAATAATATCTAATTAATTACCGTAATATAATTATTAAACCCGAGTCAATCCCGTAACAACAATTTCAAAACCCGACCCCATATTTCTTCTATATGTACACGGCTCCTCTCACACTTACTCACTAACAACTTTTCATTTTACAATAAATCAAATTAAGATCTAATTAACACTTTCTTTAATCGTTCTTCGTCGTTCTTCGTCGTTCTTCGTCGTTCTTCGTCGTTCTTGAGCAAAATCGTCATAAAACCTTCATTTCGTATTCAAATCCGTCCTAACTTATATTTCTAGAATCTCCTCTTCGCTCTCCATCTTCAAGTACGGAATTCCTCTTCGCTCTAATAGTACGGTTTATTTTCAATTCCGACAAAATCGTTTTCAACACTTTAATTATGGAAAATCAAGTTTTAGTTCTAATAAAGTTATTCTTGTCATTTCTTATAGGGGAAGATTTTGAAGACGAGTTTGGTGACTCGTATATTTTAGGAGAAGACTAGAAGACGGGTTTCTTATTTCTTAGTTCTTATATTTTGGTGCTACTTGATTTTGTGCTAGCTAAGGTAACGATTCCGAGTTACTCGACGAATTAATGTTACATACTTTAGTTGTTGTTTATGATTTACGGTTTTTAAGTAGTAACATGATAGGTGGTTATGATTATTATGTTGTATGAATTTATGACATGTTTAGTGTTCTTGATAAATTTGGATGATGTTCATAATCATGATTTTTGTATGGATGGTTGTTAAAATGGTTGTTTGTTAATTAAAACATGTTGGAAATATTTTGGTGTTGGTTGTTGGTAGAACCGTGTATGGGGCTGTTTAGGGGGGCTGGAAACCGGACCCAAACCAGGCGGTTCAGCCCAGTTCAGGCCGGTCCAGGCCGGTTCAAACCCGGTCTGGATTGGTCCGTGTATGGGTCAAGTGCTTTGTGTCGATGTTTGATTGTTTTGTTGTTGTTTTGACGGGTTTTAAATATGTTAAGCATGCGGGAAATATTAAGAAACGGTTCTTAGAAATGATGAACAAAACCGGTCCAAAAATGAACCGTGGGTCCCCTTGGACTTGTGACGGTTTTTGAGTATTGTTATTTTATCGTGTTTTGTAATATTTAGCAAGTGGGAAATTTTAATAAGTAAATTATTTAATTAAAAAGGTTTTCAATATATTATTATTTCTCACATGTTAGAAATTATAATACGAGATTGTAGTTTAATTTGATGTCCTTAAGTCAAACGGGTTTTAGTAAGATTTAATAATTCACATGTTAGAAGTTTTAATAAAATAACATGTAATGAATATGATGATTTTTATGTGCAAGTCTATGTGGTAAAGACTCTGTTTCTAGCCGGTTTGACCAAACGGGTTTGGTCAAACTAAGATCTATTCAGCCCCGTTTTTACTGATGACCCGTCGCGGGACTCGGGTCGGGGATTTGTCTTCAGGTAAGGTTTTATTTAATGAATGAATGAATGAGCCTTAGTAGATATGAGGCGATATGATATTGAATATGATTTTTATGCAAGTAGTCACATGATAGGAAGTTTTTCACGTGACTGTTTGATTGTATGATATGTGTCGTGTTGACTAAGTACCCATAGAGAATTATGAGTATATGGCGTCTTGACCATTCTAATTCTAAATGAGTATCTTGGACCATGTCATAGATAGGCCGGACTATCTTTAACGAGTATATAGTTCATGGTTAATAGCTTTTGTGTTCCCGGCTTGGTGGATCTCCAAGTCGGGGCATGGCTGCCTTATTGCTTCCACTTTGGGAATGGAGCCAGCTTTAGTACTAGCCAACCCTTTGGTGGATCTCCTTAGGGGTACTCATGTGATTGTATCATGGGTCTTGGATGCGATGGATCTTCGCATTTCTCTAGGTCTGCGCAGTCTAGGTTTAGGGTAGAGTGGTATCTTGGCCATGTTATTAGGGTAACCTCTGAGCTAAGATATGTGCTTTGGATCTGGGCCATGTTATTACGGTAACCGCTGAGCCTAGATGTGTGCTTTGTATTTGGGCCTGTTATTAGGTAACCGCTGAGCCTAAATATAAGTATATCCTACCTCGTGGTATAGACTCGAGTTACAGAAGTCTTCTATTGACGGTGCTAAGAACTTATGCCTGTTTGTAGAAGTATTGGTCTTTCATGTTTGTATGATTCTATGAATCTTAGAAGGTGAGATGCAAGCCGGCTAAGGTTGATAGAGTTTGGATTAACGGTTGTTAACTGATTCACATGATATTATGTTTGATTAGGGTTTGAGTGTATCATGGCCATGTTAAAGGTAACCTCTGAGCTAGCATACCAGCTTCCCTACCTCGTGTTATAGATTGTTAACGGATTCACATGATAGCTTTCATATGCTAGGTTATATGTTAGTTATTTGTTTCATAACATGAAAAGCATATCGTATATGTTAAGTTTTGTATTTTCCATATACATCTCTTTTATGTTATTCATGTTTTATTAAACTCGACATTTCGTGGCTGGGAGAACTCGGAGTTACTCCCCACTGACTGTGGCTTCCGTGTTTATATTTAATGCGGTTGGCAGGTTTGTGATGCATACTTGGGTACATTGACGAGCTAGCGAGCGAAGTATTTACCTTGGACCTATATTCGGTTCTTAGGATTGTATATTATTATACACTCTTTTATTTCTGTATTTATACGGGAGATATGTCTCCCGTTTCAGATACTGTTTATGTATAATATTATTTCCTTTTTGTTATGAACCTTTTTCTTTAAGACACCTTCGTTATGATGAATATATTTAATGATAGGTTCCGGTTTTAAAATTTACCGATTTTCACTAAAGTGAACCTATTAGAAATGTATTCTCATCTTTTAATTATTTAAATTGCTTGTTTATCTTTCCGCAAATTTGAGGGTGTCACATATTAGGTCCGTTTAATGTACTTTTTACGGGTCGTTAGCATCGTTTTATGCTAACCTTAGTACTTGTAGTTATGTTGTTATTTAGTATTTTAAAGTCAAATTTTAGAGTCAAGCCCGGAAGTCAACTAAAGTCAAAGTCAAACCCGAGACCCGAGACCAAACCCGACAATTGGAGTGGGCTAGGAGCAAATTATCAATGCAAGGAAAGCAAGTCCAAAGGGTGAATGGAAGTCAAGGCAAGACTAGCATTCAACGGGGTCAACGAAAGTCAAGACGAGCGACCAAGAGTTAAAACTGGCAGTGTAAATCGCCGCCGGCATCTGTGGGCGCTGCCAGCGTCCTGGCCTGGGACACGTGCTTCTTCATTTTCCGTCTCGTCATTTTGAGGCCCATTTCTCGAAGGCCCTAGGTTTTCGAGCCAAGGTTATAAAAGAACCTGATTGTAGAGAGAGGAAAAATACCATGCATTTCCATAATATTCCACAACAAAACACATTAGAATTCTCTCAATTTTTGGTTCTTCATTTTGGCTTGTATTTTGGAGTTGAACTTTATTTTTGGGTTGTAATTCTTGATTATGGGTAGCTAATATTCCATTTCTTAGTGTAATTGGAACAAGTTTCCCTCTTTTAGCATTGTAAGACTCTTTGAACATCTTCTTCATTAGTTAATACCATTTTCTCATGTTTATTTTCCATTGTTGAATAAATTATTGTTGAGACTAACCATCTTAGCAATTTGTTTGTTTAATTAGTGCTTTGTCTAGATGATTTTGGTTAAGTTGTCTTGATATTGTTGAAGCAACCTTGAAAGATTGCAACTTTGGTTTAAAGTTGGAATCTTTTGAGTGGAATTTCGTTTATTGTGTGGTTAGAACATGGTTTAGTGTTTTATTACATGGTTCTAGCTTGTTTCTTTGGTTTTGTTCATAAAGCTTGCATCTTTGATTTGAGCTCATGTTTTAATGGGTGTAAATTGGGTTGTAAAGGGTCATCCTTGGTTGAATTAATCCATGTTGACTAATTTCTTAGAAACTTGTATTCGATAACTAGAGAAGAGAGGAAAAGAAGAGTTTTTACTTTGCTAATTGTTGGGAACTTGGAAAAATTACACTAAGTTAAATTCTTTATATTTGAATATTTGAATCTTATGTTCTTGTTGGTTATTTTAGACTTGTTAATGAATTTCTCAAATCAAACTTTCTCCATATGTGTTATCCTACATGTTTTTGTCATTTTTAATATCATAGTTTGTAATTAATTTAAGTTTGTGTCTTAATTAGTGTCTTAATTAGTGATTAAAGTAATTAGTTAGTAATTAGTTTTGTTAATTGGTTTTTAGCAAGAGTCTAGATTTACTTAATTTAGTTAATCCCGCCTTTTCTTGGGTTCGACCCTATTCTTACCATTTACTACCTTTATTTAAGATAGTTTGTGTTTGTTTAGGAGATATAAATTGTTATTTGACCATAGCTAATTAGCAGAATTAACGACACGTGAAATTAAGCTCGTCAGTCATCCCTCATCTCGTTATCGACGTGGTGTTGCAAAATATAGCAATGCCAAAGACAAAATCCAAAGGCTTTACGCCTCGCAGCATAGGATATAGTAGCCCCCCCCCCCCCCCAATTTATGAATCGATTAACAAAATCGTCCATACGAACACCTTTCGAGGTAACATAACGATCTACGTCAGCCTTGGTCAACTTAAGAAAGTCCCAAAATTTATTCTTATACCCTTGGGATCTAAGGGGTCTCGCTTGTGCATCTTCAGGATCCCACCCTCCAATGGCAGCTATTTCCGCATGAAAGGGACAAATATCGCCTCCAGGAAAGGCGAAAACATGCAAATTTGGGTCCCAGTACTCAAGACAGACATTCAGAAAAGGCCTCACAACCATTAATAATTTAGGCTCAATATTGATACTAAATTGAAAGCACCCATATCGTGTTTCTCTACATTTTGAACTCATTGGTCCACTCCTTAAGGCGGTTTTTGAAAGCATCCATGATTGTGAAAGTTTTGTTTTTCTTAGAGAGATTTTTGTGATTGACTTCTGATAGACGGAAGAATTATATGAGTAATAGCTTCCTCGACACGTCTATTTATACTATTCGCGCTATCCCAATTCCAATCAAGGACAGATTAACTCAGGAACGGACGCAGCATGAGCAGCGCCATTTCAAAGAGTCGCAGCTCTTGCCGCGCCTCTTCCCCAAGTCCCTTGTCCTGATTTCCGGCTTTGGATCTTTTCGAATTTACGTCCAACTATAACTTCCTATTCCTATAGTAAATGGATTCGGTAACACACCGATTTTTAATAATATTGGGTTTCTTAATCCTGGTCGCGTTCGCTTTTTGAGACGGAATCCGACATTGCCGCCAAACAAGCACATTTACTCATTCTATTTCATTTTCATTTGAGGTAATCATTTGTATACATTTTCTACATTTTATTCATAAACTTGCATTTCTTTTAAAATTTTCTTTTTTAAGGGGATAGCCCTCTCTACCGTCCGGTCATTTTTGCACATTCCATTTTTGTTTCGCGCCAATTTAGGCCACCTATGTTACATGTACATTATCTGATTTCTATCTATGTGATTACCATGTAATTTTCGGCAGCATGACGGCAGAAACTGTCGTCTACCAAACCTATTTTTAGGACTAACCTGCAGGAACAAGAAGAACACCCAATAGTAAAAGCACTCGGGCTATCAAATACAATCAGAAGAAGCATGCATATCAAACTGAGGGCTCTCGCCCAAAACAAAAATCCCAAAATCTGAAACTGGGGTTTTCGCCCAAAACAAAGTCAATATATACAAAAACAAGTCAAAATGTACAAGTCAAACAACAAAATGCAGCTAATCCTCATCACCACCCAGCATGGCCACAATCACCTCGAGAGCGGCAATCTCGGAATCCCTAGCTTCAAGCTCCCTCAAAAGATGAGTTGTCTCCTCCCGAGACTCCGCCAACTCCCGCTCAAGGTCCCTTCGTGAAGGAAATGCCTCATTTTAGACACTGCGTTTCAAAAATACAAAAATACAACAGAAAATGCAAAGGGAAGGAAAGGTTCATACCTGTCGGTCCCGGCCACCTACGAGTGCCTCAACAGTTGTAGCCCGCAGCCGGTTGGCCACCCTCCACAACGCGACGTGCTGAGACGGTGCCACCTGCATCCAAGTTCAGGTAGTGATCAAAATGAAAATGCATTCCTACGCAATGAAAGTAGTCACAATTGGAAGATCACCCTCGTCACAAGGTGATGCCACTCCTCCAAGCTAGCATCAGTCACCGCCTCACTGAAATCGTGGAGCTCCAAATTCTTCGTGAAGTCCGTCGCGTCAGTGTACTTGAGCACCTCGGGGTAAGCTGAGGGGCTCGACGCCCGCCACCTCGATATTCTGTAAAGATCAAATGGTTTTTTAACAATCGTTCGCCATTTCCTCGAAATCAAAATCAAACAAAATAGGCAATGCTTACTACTATCGGCCAGTACGCCAATCTCTGGTGGACGAACCCAGAGTAGTCCTCACCAAGAAGCTGGAGGCCGTCCCTACTGGCACCGGCCTAGTCAGCCTCTCTCTCGGCCTCAGAGAGCTCCCTAAACATCGACCCCAGAGGATCGATGGGGACCGTAAAGGTGTCACAAGAGTATTGTCGGCTCAAACGCTCACCCAGATACCACATGGTCCCATGGGCGTCCTCAACAAAAACTGACTCGCACTCCTAGGACGCAGGACCTCGGCCACGAAAGTCGGAGCATCGTGGTAGTCCCTCCAAGGTCTGGGCACCCACTGAAATAAAGAAACCAGGGGTCATTCCTTATTATCAGTTCTAGAAACGAAAGGGTCATTCCTACCGTCATTTCTAAAGACGAAAGAAAAAGAAATCAGGATACTTAGATGATCAAGTTGCAGAGCATTCACGCCCCTCCAAAAAACATCGTAAGAAGAGCGGTGGTTCTTCCTACGACACAGCACCCAATCATTCACAACAGGATACACCCTCAGCTCCGGCCCCGGAAAGTAGGACTACACCCATGCATGCGAACAAAACAAATAATCATTTAACAAACAACAATTATCGATCTTTCGATTATGCAATGAAAATTCCTAGGGGCTACTCTATTTTGGTTAGTTTAAGAAGATGATAAATGGAACTGAATACTTGCAATGAATGCTAATAAATAGCATCAAAACAGTAGGGAATAGAGAACTTGAAACCGAAATAGACTTGTTGTTGTGTTGTAATTTTTTGAATTTATAAGAAAATGAAATAAGAACAAGATAGTACTCTTCCAAAGCATAAAGCCAATGAATAGAGGTTGTGATGAATGATTCCAGCAACTCAGCAAAGACTCAATCAACACTCTTCCAGAACTAAGCAAAGAAGGGACTCAAGCACACAACCATGAGTTTAGAAATTGAAAACAAGGTTTCAAATTTTCATTCATTAATCAAATCTACCTTGCTTACAATAGGTAGCTTCGCTTATATAGGCCAAGGGTTTGCATCTCAATCGTTCAAGTCCATCTAAGGGCCAATATTAGCTTACAAAAGAGTACAAATAAATAGCTACAACTTCTTACATAAATTGAATAACAAAAGCTAGAAAACAAAAGCATAAAGCATAAAGTAATAAGATGGTTGGTTGTTCTTGTTGCCATGTGATGTGAGTAGGTGAGGTCCTTGAAGCTCAAGGACTCCAAAAGGTAGCTCAAAACTCAGTCCATGTCGATGCTTGGGGTTGGTGCAGCTGTAAGAGCAAGTAAAATGAGCAACAGTCCAAAAGGAGGACCACAAGATCTCACTTTCAAAATTTCAGACTTGGTTGCTTGTATTTCACAAGGCAAAAGTCCTTTTAAACTGAAACAAAGCTTGGCATTCTTCTTTTCATGACATAAGAACTCTATTAGGATCACTAGCCACCTTGGACGTGCCACTCAAAGCATTTGGAAAGACAAAAATGACCTTGATGCCAGCAGCTGCCAAACAGAGTTTCAGGAGCATTCCTAAAACAAGACTTGTCTTTCAGGCTCAGGATTAATCTTGATACTCATGATATTTCATTTTGAAGATATTGATGTTAGATTTAATATCACAAAAACTCAAACCCATATGATATCTGAAACTTTAGATATTGAGGTTTGAGTACTAGTAGGTCACTGATGGCATGTGCTGTAACAATACAGCATTCAAGGGCAACTTGCAGATGCTTTAGTTTTCTCCACAGATAGAATTAGGAGGCCCATGAGTATCCAAATTGAATCTAGATGAGTTAGTGTCCTCCTCCAGTTGAAATCATTCAAAAATAAGTCCTGGATATTCAGTTATGAGGCTTTGAGTAAGTTCAGGTCAAAACTGAATGTTCATCAATTTTCCTGTACAGCAACATGAACTTCAAAAAATCATATCTCCTTCATAAGGTTGAGTAAAAATGCCCATGATGACTTCAACAAAACATAGCCAGCCAATGTTGAGTTATTCAGCCTTGAGTAATGACATGTCATTTGTCAGAAAACGAGATGCATCATGTATGCCAATCTTTGAAGGCTGATTATGATAAATCTACTCTTTAAAACTTTATGCTTCCAAATCCATATGAAAGTAGACATCTTCAAGATTCTAAGAATATAAGGAACACAAAACGTTGCCAAGTATAGCTCTAGATATTATCAGTTGAACATAGGTCTGAAATGCTGAAACAGTTGCAGTCTTTTAGATTGGTTAGGTCATTTTGCTCTAGAATTGCATTCAATTGAGGAGCTTACTTAGACAGACCCATGGACTATTCTATTAGGACAAAATGAGTCACAATGCAACAATTTTTGTTGCAAACTCCCGTTGTTGAAAAAATTTGTCCTCAAATTTTGTAATGAAGGCAAAATTTTCAGATTCCCCCTTACATACATGCAGTAAGCTCTCCAACCTCAGGCCCATGATGCTCTATCTCCAATATTCTTAGCCTCACTTATTCTCCTCCGGGATCAAATAATAAAACAAAGTGCCTAGGCACTAGAAGAATACACAGTTCAGGCTTAAGAGATCCTTGTGTGCGCTCCATACTCTCATTACCAAGCAAAGGCAACCTATATGCATAAATTTCTACACCCAAATGACAGCATACACCTGTATAACCAGCAATAGCAAGCCCCGGATTCATGCTACTTCCCATTGGCATCATACAAGTCATTCCCATCTTACCTTCAGCAAAACCTCCACCAATCTCATAACTAGAAGTTGAGATTACCATTCCATTAATTTGACTGCATTTTAAGCAAGCCTTAGCATGGGCAACAACATCTTTCCTTTCCAAAATCAGGATGTGACAAATGCAACAAGAAGGAATGACTTGGTTCATTTCTAATTCATAACTCAATCTGAAGTTTGATGGAAATACCATTAGCAACTTAGGAATTGATAACAGCATGCTAAACTCCTCAACCCTTAAACTAGTAAGTCCTAAACATCCCACATCCATAGAACACAACCATTTCATCTTAATGAACAAACTATAACTGTTAAACCCCAAAACATCATTCCAACAAGTAAACAAGTATAAACCACCAACTGAACTTATCATTAATCTTAACGACATGTAGAAATGAAAGTGAGGAGATGGTTTGAAACAACTTATACCTTTCACGATGTTGTTTTTGAACTCCGGACAGCAAGGAATGTAATAGGCCTGATTTTGCACTTGTTAGCACGAAACAAGGCAAGAACATTCTGCTTGTATTTTCTTTCTTGAAACAAAACCAAATTCACCAAAAGAACTAGGCCAATATTGTTCCAACTTCAAGCTTGAAGGTTGGTGTAGCCTTTGGTTTATGTAAAGCTCCGAATGACACAAGTAAATGCTTGGAAACAAACCATGGACAGCAATATCCTCATTCTGTTTTGCACCATGGACAGCAAGTATGTTGGTGTCATCCTTTCCTTCTTCTATGGGAGGTGAAGGAACATGACTTGCACATTCTTCCTCAAATTAATGAACCTCCATGGAGTTAGACTCATAGGAGTCTAAATACTCCTTCACCTTTTGATTCATTTCTGACACAAGCATCTCTAAGCTCTTCTTACATTCTATTTTACCTTCCTCCTTGTTCTTCCTATGAGAATATTCACGTGAGGACTTCCATTTGGGAATGAAAAAGGAAGAGTCTTGGGTATTATAAGATTTAACTTTATCTCTAAGTTTGTTTACCTCTTCTAAGCACAATTCTGGGTTTTTTCGTCCTCGAGGGACTCCAATACTACCAATAACATGAAAGTCCTAGACCTCTAATTATACTCCTCTAATTATTTCATTAAATTACATTAACTTAATGATTTAGGATCTAGTTATCATGCATGCAAATATAAAAGCATAAAAGAAAAGATAATACGAAAACATCCTTACATTGGAAATTTTCGGTTCAAAATGGGCACAATAAGAACTCCTTCTTATTGTTCTTGAGCATGGAATTGGTGGATGATCCTCCATAAACTAACCTTCAAAGTAGAAGTTCTTCTTCTTGTTGCACCCAAGAATCAACCCAAATAATCTTAGCTTATTATTAACTAGATAATAAGTAAGAAATAATACTACTAATATTGTTGTATTACTACACTAGTAATATGTAGAGAATATTAGTGTATAAGAGTGTTTAGAGAAAAGTTGATTTTAGTGATAGAAGTAAGAAATAAGCAAGTGAAGTAAGCCTCCAAAATTGAACAACTTTTGTTCAATATATAGGCCATATGGCTGGATGACACAAGCTCAAAATGAGCTTTGTTTTGCTTATTTTTATTCTCATACAAATAGGTAGTGTGTGGGATTGATTATAATCATGTTCATGTCATAACTTGTCATAATCAATATGTTGTAGTGTGATACAAGAAATGAACAATCATCATTGTGTTTTTCCACTACAATTTCGGTCCACATGGTAAAGTGTAGTCCATTTTGATTTTTGATATTTGTCCCACAAATACTTATAATCATAAGCTTAATTATCTTATATAATAATGTGTTAATTTGATCATATAACAATTATAAGACTCAATTTAATAATCAATATAAACTCAACTTTTAAGTGATATTTTACCATTATATCAATATATAATGGGTTCCCACAATGCCCAGTTAATTTATTTTACAACTCTTTGTAAATAT
The DNA here is from genome assembly GCA_022085475.1 of Heliosperma pusillum. Lineage (NCBI taxonomy): Eukaryota > Viridiplantae > Streptophyta > Magnoliopsida > Caryophyllales > Caryophyllaceae > Heliosperma > Heliosperma pusillum. Next base: position 11,606 of record JAIUZE010011029.1, read on the forward strand.
AATTAACTAATTACCTCTACCTCAAAATATATGCATAACCTCAACTAACTTAATGATTTAACGATTAATCACTAAATTAAATCTTATTTAATCGTATTAAAATAAGACGTAAAATTTATTCAGTCAGTTATCGTATAATTGACTAATAAACTTAAGTGGAATGAGTCCCTAACTCAATTTCTAATAAATAATTCTCGTAACTAAACGTACATATAAAATATATGTAATGCCCTAATTAAACTGTATCGTATATAAATAATTAGTATTCTGTTTGGGTCTCATCCTATAGGTGTGACCTAAAGGGATCAGTTGATCACCGCCGTCATACGACAATAATGTCAAACTCTTTGCAGCTGAGCGTTACCGATTTACGTTAATCAACTGACGTGAAGTATCAAAATATACTAATCATGCCACGTATATGCCAAATGAGATTTATTATATAAATGCAATATTGTGGAGGACACTTACTCCAACAATCTCCCACTTGTCCGATACAAGTTGTGCATGTAGTAACACTATTGCGGAGGACTCCTCCTCCTACAATATCTCCCACTTGTCTCGACAAGTTGTGTGCTACCGATTCTCTTGTCTCTTTTGCGTCACATCCTCCCACTCATTGCAAGGTGTCTTTCAGGTCGCACTTGCGATTGAAAAATATAAATAGAGTGGTTTTCTTGATCTGGGAGAGTAACTGTCTGACCGAAAAATCTACCAGAGATCTCTTCCGAGCGTGGCCACGCATTTCCAGTTACTACTCCTCGAGTGGCCCGAAGATGTTAATACCCAACATGGGTGGACAATTCCTGTTGACCCATCTGACACTGTATGATGCAGATCACCATGACCTAAAAGATGTCCATCGGCCTCCTTTCACGGCACGACTTAGGACAAAAACCAAAGTCAATCGGAAACCACACCGACTTAGGTAAATGGTCGTCAGTCTAAAGAATTGACTCATAGGAATAAAATAGAAATCCCCGCCACGACCAGGCTTCAACAATTTTCATAAGGGACTCTATTATGGTCACTGCCCAACAGAGTGTCTCAACAGCCTGTCTATGTAAACGACCAGTCATCTCCATGACCCCGACCATCGATCGACTTACAAGCTAGTCAGTTTGAGACGTCACCTCAAATGAGTGACTAGGGACAAAACACTGAGTTCATCATGTTCACTTGAATTGGGTTCAACTTTTCTTTCAACCAATTCGGATAAACAAAGTATTAAAATTTAGTCAAACTAATAAGGAGTTTTTAATGAAACTCTAACAATGAATGCGATTATCTAATATTTGGAAAAACTGATACGCTATCAATAATTTCATATCTCATAATCTGTAGCAATTCAGGTATATATTTCAATCCCCATTGAAATGACATGACTATAATGTTCAGCTTGCAAAAGCATAGCTAATGGATTAGCAATACTTGTATCTTTCCCATATTTCTCTATTGCTATTTCTCTTTGTCTACGTAATCTTATATTACATAAAACTTTCTGAGTATGTGTCTTGGTCTGAATCCAGACTTAGGCCCCTTAGCCTAAAGGTAACTCCCACTGTTTTATCAATATAATGGGATATGATATACAACTATAGGAACTATTTCTAGTCCCTCCAATACTGTCGAATCCAAGTTAATTCATATGCATCTTCATATGATGCAATGTACTCAATTTCTGTTGTGAAATCCGCAATGATAAACTGTTTGGAACATTTCCAACACATAAATCTTCTATAAAACATAGCCAGTTCATGATTTCAAATCACTTTGATCAGTTTGGAAACTGAAGTCTGTATAACCCCTTACACACAACTCACTATAAACTCCAAACACATGGAACATATCTTTAGTCCTTCGCAAGTACTTAAGAATGTTCTTTATGGCTATCAAGTGACTCTCACTTGGATTTGATTGCAAATGATTCGTTATGCTCAAAGCATGCGAAATGTTGGATTGAGTATGTGACACCCTCAAATTTGCGGAAAGAAAAAAAATAATTTAATTGAATAAACAAAGGTGTCATAAATAAAAAGGTTCATAACAAAAGGAAAATAATATTATACATAAGAATTATACAAGACGGGAGACATATCTCCCGTATAAATACTGAAATAAAAGAGTGTATAATAATATACAATCTAAGAACCGAATATATGTCCAAGGTAAATACTTCGCTCGCTAGCTCGTCAATGTACCCAAAGTATGCATCACCACCTGTTCGACCGCATTAAATATAAACACGGAAGCCACAGTCAGTGGGAGTAACTCCGAGTTCTCCCAGCCACGAAATGTCGAGTTTAATGAAACATGAATAACATAAAAGCAATGTATATAGAAAATACAAAACTTTAACATATATGATATGCTTTTCATGTTATGAAACAATTAACTAACATATAACCTATCATATTAAAGCTATCATGTGAAACCGATA
>JAIUZE010011030.1:0-28803 GCA_022085475.1 Heliosperma pusillum
GTTCGTGTACAAGCATTAAAGTTTTGGTTGATATAGTTAATTTATCATCTCAGCACATAGTATGTGGGCTTGTGCACTAAACACTATTCAAACCCAGTGGGTATTCGAGTGAAAGGACATAATATGATATAAATATACACTACAAGAAATCTTGAAACAGGCGACCGTTATAAGGCGACAGAGTTCAGTAGTCGCCAATTTGGCGACTGATTAAGTAATTTGGCGACTGAATGTAGTCGCTAATTTAGCGACTGAAGGAATTCCAAAAATTTTCACTAAAAATCTCGGGCGACTACCACTGAAACTGAAATTGGCGACTGATTTCAGTCGCCAAATTGGCGACTGCCAAATCCGTCGCCAAATCAGTCGCCAAATCTCTTTAATTGATCCAAAATCCGCGACTTTCCCTTCTTCCTTATCTACACCAAATCTGAAAAAAAAAAAAAAACAAACCTACGGCGATTCAACCCCTACTCCGACACCAAGCTCCGACACCACGCTCCGACACCAAGCTCCGACACCACACTCCGACCACATATCCGTCAACCACCTCATATTATTTTAATTTGTGAAGGTATATTTATAGTTTTAATTTCAACTAGTTTTAAACCCGTGCAACATTGCACGGGTCGTAATAACAAACGCGAAAATTGTCACCTCTTTTAAGCTATTAAATAAAATATAAATATATTAAATTATACTGAATGAAGGTATTTGACATGTTAGAGGCAAAATAATGATAAAAATATAATTGAACATGATAAAGGCAAAACGATAATGCAGTTAATTGAACATGTTAAATACCAATAATTATAATTTAATTTATTTTTGAAGTTATATTAATGTATATAAATTGATTATTTTTATAAAATATGATGGGCTAATTTGGGTTGATTATTATAACGTGAGATCTGTGTTGGTATTTTTATGCACTTATCCATGCAGGTATAATTATCTACATATTATCGTCAAGATCCTTAAAGTTTTTTTTAGCCTTATATTAATCTCAAAAATCTGCCTATTTTTTAATTTTATTAAATTCTGTTTTTTTTTTAAAATTAACTTGTATACTTTTATATCAACTATATATATTATATTAAATTTTTTTTAAACCTGCTACTATTCTTAAAAACACGCCTTCTTTTATAATAAATATAATAATAATACTCGAGCCTCAAAATGTTGTAAGTGTATATTTATATTTTAACTATATGTTTTATATGTTTTTTTAGTTTTTTTTTAACCTAAAACATTTCTCGGAAATCATCCTTATAGTTACTACTTGCGTCTCTACAATCTTTAATTGTATATTTTCATATTCATTTTAAAAATAATAATATTATTACTTCTCGTAAAAAATAATGCATGTGCTCCCTCTGTTTGCGCCATGATTTTTTTTAATTAGTTTTATTCGTAGACGGAAATCAAATTGTATAAATAAAAATAGATTTGTATGGAATATAAGAGAAGAAGAGAGAGAGTAATTAATTAGTATGATGAGAGTGGGGATGAGAGAGAGTAATTAATTAGTGGAAAGAAAGGTGGGGCCATTTATTTTTTTGTTCTTCTAAATATATCAACCAATAGGATTACACTAAATGTTTTAGGATTAGTATATAGTAGATTTCTTAAATTAATGTTAAGTTTATATGTTTAGTTTATGATTTTCATTAGTTTTTTGATGATTTGATAGATTTATTGTAAGGATTAGTGATGTTTATTAGGTTTTTAGATGTTAATTACTTAGGGTTTGGTGAAGTTTGAATTAGTGTTAATAATTGTGGTTAGTATTGGAGTTTGATTAGTGGTAGTGTTGTTGATATTATTAGTATTGTTAGTATTAATTTTGTTGGTATTGTTAATTTTGATTTGGGTTAGTGTTGTTAGTAATGGGAATTTAATAATTTTCATGATTTGTGTTAGTGTTGGTAGTATAGGGGTTTTGGTTAGTGTTTTTTTTATTAGTTTTAGTATGTTAATAATATTAGTGTTATTAGTATTATTTTTTTAGTATGGATGATTTTGATTTGTGTTAGTATACTAGTCTTAAGGTTTTGATAAATATGATTGTTTGTGTTAGTGTTGTTAATATTTGGGGTTTTGATTAGTGTTAGTATTTTTTGTACTTGTTGTCTTGGTTAATGTTTAGATTAAAATGAAGAGATTGGAGCGTACATGAATGTACGAAGATAGAATTGATAAGAAAAGACGTCCTACCGCTAGATTTATAAAGGGGGTTGCCGAGTTTATTGAATTTGCTAGACAACAAGACGAGTATGATTTAGTAGCACAGAAACTTAGGTGTCCTTGTATTAAATGCAAAAACATGAAATATCTACATGACATTGAGGTTCAAGAACATCTTTATACAAACGGGTTTTGTCCAAACTACTACAATTGGATTTCTCATGGAGAATCATTTTTTTCACTTCCCGAACAATCTCAAATCCCACAAAATGAGAACCCATATAGAGATATGGTAGTTGATGCATTTGAGTCTAATATTTTCAATAATGATCATATACCAATGAGTGAAGAAGAACCACACCCACAAGCAAAAACTTTTTTTGATATGTTAAAGGCGAGTGAAAAACCATTATATGAAGGGAGCAAAATGTCATTGTTAGAAGCCGCCTCTAGGATAGTAACTTTGAAATGTGAGTACAACTTGCCATTTACTTGTGTTGATGGCATTGCTTCTGTGACAACCCTCGCGAATGCGGAAATGATAAACAAACAAGCATGTGAATTATATTGCGGAAATAGGTAGTTTTTAAAAACTTTTATACATGCAAGTTAAATAAAGCGAGGAGTGTCAAAATATTACAACTAAGTGCGGAAAATAACAAAGAGACGGAGTCTCTCAAAATGTTAACAAAGAACAAGTGGTTAGCAAATAAGCTAAAATCGTCTAGAGGTTAATCTTCCAGGGACAACGCCCGCTAGCTCACACCCGAACCCCAAAATATCATATCCAAAAAGTCAATCCATGCAAGCAACCTGTTCATTCATGAAACACATGAACGCCACAGTCAGTGGGGAGTAACTCCGGGTTCTCCCAGCCATATCACATTAAACGTACATATAAGGAAATACAAAAGTAGAGCATGCATATATATACATCCATGTGAATTGCGATAAGAATAGATAGGCAATACGAGATATAACGATAATATCATATAGAAATCAAAACCGTAACCATCATGTTATTCAAAGACTCGGGAAAGACACTCTTAGGCAATCGAATACGCTCACTAGGGCTTACATCTCACCGTTAGCGGTATAAGATTGATAAGATTGATACTCGACAGACAAACCAGTCAAGTCATGCGATGATCACAATAAATCCAACATATTATCATCCATTCACGAACCAAGACAATGACGGTATCCAATCATGCAATTGACCATGACATATCAGAACCACGCATTCAAAGATCGACACAAACGACAAATCTCACGTAATGAAACGCACTACATCGTTTACATGCAAGTATGATTAACAGGTATCCCGGAAATAAGCCATTTCCCTGAACTCATACGCGATGCTTACATTTCGCCTATGTAGACTATTTTCCTCCTGGTAGCACGACGATAATAATACGGTACTAGTCTAAACCTGGCCAGGATCTCGGAATATAACGTTTTCCGATTCGACGTGCGATAAAACGTTTCGCACCCAAGACTCGGTCTTACACTAGACGCCGAGTACCCCCAATTCGGTAGATCAATTCACGAAAGAGGCGGAAAAACAGCTCAAGCCTCATAACATGCGGTACGCTACATGCAAATAACACCACCTCGCAAGTACACAACATTTGACGGCCGGGTCGATCAACGCATAGCGTTCAACTCCCAACAACGTCGTCGTATGCCCACTACCCATGCATTTAAGCAGTAGGATACCTCTCCGTTCCGACATTCCAGCCTTACGAACGGAAAGGTAGCCAAGGGAATGAGAAGACAAAGCACAAGACAAAATCGTGCTCAAACCGTAACATATGTAAAAACCGACTCAAAGTGGGAACATATCGAAAACCGTCACAAAACATGTGATACATGCGAAAGAGAAATCATATATCCAAAACATGAATATTATAAGACCTTACGTAAAATTATACGATAAACCGATCATGCGAACTATTATAAATTACGAGTTTTAGAAAATAAAGGAAATGCATACAGCCGTGTTCCAGGCCGGGCAACAGACCGGCGGCCGGTAGGCCGGCTCAGAACACAGGGCAAAAATCCAAACATCACAAAAACAAAGAAATGTAGTCTAGGCCGGTCAGTAGACCGGCGGCCGGTGGGCCGGCACAGAATACAACACCAAAAATCCTAACATCACTACTGATGTGTTCTAGGCCGGTCAAGAGGGAGGCGGCCGGTACCCCGGCTCAGAGCACAACACTAACAAACACAAAAATCACAAGTTTGGAAACTATCAAAATAAGGGTCTACTTCAAATGGTCATAACTAGAGTTCTAGATATGGGAATGCAGAAATTCCAAGTTGAGGTAATAGTTTATCCTCTTACGGTTCCAACGAGTGGTCACAAGCCCAAAACAAGCAAGTAACGAAGGAGTTATGATCATTCTACGAAAAAGGGTCGGTGCAGGAAATTCCCAGCCGGGCACTAGACCGGCTGCCGGTCCTTCGGCCAAGAACCCCATTCTACCCGAGAACAACCAACACCATTCCTATCATTTTCAATTCTCCTAATTCACTTCTAATAATTACCAATAATCAATATTCATCATCAACAATCATCAAATAACAACAATCATAAATCATAACATGATTCCTAAGCTTCTAATCATATTCCAAATACGATTTCTAACATATAAAGCATGCAAAACACGTAAATGATACCGGGTAACCCTTCACCGTTACCTTTACGCGTCTTTAATCGATTACTAAGCCTTCCTAATCTCCACCTACATACAATTAGATAATAAAAGACGAATATCATTCATCTTGAGAAAGACGGATAATTTAAAAAGCGAGAAAGACGGTAATTTTATTACCAATACGGATAGAGGAAGGTAAGAGGGGAAGAATGAGACGAACTTACGTGAATTCTATCGAGTAACGAAGGAGTTACGATGAATCAAAGATCGAAAAGCTAAGGAGTTTGAGTTTTCTTAAAGAGGAAGGAAAGTTTGGTTGTGTTTGGTTGAATGAAAATTAGGTTAAGGGTAGAGTATAAGTAAGGGAAAAGTCAACCAAAAAGTCAAACTCGCCTTAAGACGGCTTTTTCATGGAATCTCGCAGAAATTCCAAATACGAACTCGGAAATTCAAAATTCGACTCGGAACTTAAAATTATAAATTATAACTTAAAATTACTGAAACGATTTCGTAAAATATTTCTACTAGAAAAATAGGGTACATTTCCGGGTGTTACAGCTTCTTTGATTGAGGATGTTATCCCCGATAATAATGTCATGACCCGATCATTCTACAATACCAAAAAAGTAGTGAAAGGTCTACAACTTCCGCATTACAAGATTGATGCATGTCCCGATGGATGTATGCTCTTTTGGAAGGATGATGCTTTGCTTGACAAGTGTAGTAAATGTGAAAAGGCTAGATATAAGACAATTGAGGGAAGTATTGTCTTGAAGGATAAAAAGGGAAAGAATGCAAAAAAGAGAGGTGAAAAGAGTAAGAAACCAATACCCGAAAATCCCGTAACTTACTTTCCTCTAACTCCTAGACTTCAAAGAATGTTTGCTACCAAAAACATTGCCGAGCAAATGAGATGGCACAAGGAAAATCCCCGTACTCCGGGAAAGATGTGTCATCCGAGTGATGGAGAGGAATGGAAGCGGTTTGATATGCTTTACCCCGACTTTGCTGAGGAACCCCGTAATGTGCGACTTGGCCTTTGTACGGATGGTTTTGCTCCATTTGGCCAGTTTGGTAGAAAGTACTCTTCTTGGCCCGTAATGGTCACTCCATACAACTTACCACCTTGGTTATGTATGAAAAAACAATTCATCTTCTTGTCACTAATTATTCCTGGTCCTGATAATCCAAAAATCGCCTTAGATGTTTATTTGCAACCTTTGGTGGAAGAATTGAAACAATTGTGGGAAGTCGGTGTGCAAACATATGATGTGTCTTTAAAGCAAAATTTTCAACTAAGAGCTTCATTGTTGTGGACCATTAATGATTTTCCCGCCTACGATATGCTATCTGGATGGTAAAGCGGATGAACTTGAGACAAGTTTACCCGAGTTTTTCCAAATGCATGATGATGAGGGTTGTTCATCAATTGGGGGAACAAGATATTTGGATGACAAAGAATATGATCGTGCTCACCTTTACGTTCTTTCTAATTGTGAGATTTTGGAATCATATGAAACGGAGTTTGTGAATGATTTCATTAAAGCACATCCTAATGTGAATAGAGATGATGTTTGGAGTAACCATGAGGATCAATTTGCAGCATGGTTTCGGAACCATGTAATTGAGTTAAATATCCAAGATGATTTGATAAGGACTTTGGCCTTTGGTCCTTCACGAGAGGTGAAAACGTGGAATCGTTACTCGGTCAACGAATTTAATTTCCATACATTCAACTACGGTAAGAATAAGGCTAGGTGCAATTATGGAGTTACTATTTCTTCTCTTGATGACAACGAATACTATGGTATAGTTGAGGATATCTTTGAGTTGAGCTATAATGGGCGTGAGCGTTCTTATAATACTGTCTTATTTAAGTGTGAATGGAAGGATAACTCTGTGGCCGGTATGAAAGTTCATGAACGTTATAAAATCGTCGAAGTGAATCATACCCGGACATACTCAAAGTATGATCCATTTATACTCGCACATCAAGCCAATCAAGTATATTTCGCTTCTTATCCAAGCACGAAGAATGATCGAAATCAAAAGCAGTGGTGTGCAATCTTTAAGACAAAAGCACGCTCACAAGTAGATACAACTTTTTTTCAAGAAGAAATAGTATCTAGCGGGTTTATGTTGTCTCCACCTGATGAGGACATTTATGAGAATGGAAATGAAGAGGGTGAAGGTTTAGAAAACGAGGATGGTAGTGATGGTGAAGTTGACGGTGATGGTGGTGTTGATAGTGATAATGATAATGAATCAAATGGTGATGATGATGATGACGAATTTGATGATGATAATGATTAATTGGGTAAAGATATATTTATATATATTTTAATTAAGTTTTTTATGTTATTTGATGTTTTTTTTATGTTATTAACAGTTTATGTTTATGTTTGTTTTTTATGTTATTAACCGTTTCTAACAATTTGAATATTTGTGTAATTGTAGATGGCAGGAGGTCGAGGTAGGCAACGTGGCGGCGGTTCAAACAGACGCCGTAGTACATCTTCAGTCGACGATGAGGAGATGGAGGCTATTGATCAGCAGAGTCCGGTAGTGGTCGAGGAATCGACCAATGACGATGAGTCCTCAGATCAGACATCTAAGACGATCCAGTTCACGCCGGAAGGGAAGATGATACTTGATCCCGCGGGGTTTTGGTAAGACAACCACCAATGTCTTTAATTTATTATTTTATAATTATATTACATTATTTACCATAAATGCATACTATTCCATAATTTATTTTTCAGGTTTTCGTCTCAAAAGGTTGTACGCGGTTGTACTCAGAGTACAAAGATGAAGATGACGGGGGTTGCTCCTACTTGTTGGACCAAGGCTACCTCTGCACAAAAAGAGGAATGGTTCAATAATTTTAGGGTATATTATTTTTGTTTATATTTTCTTATATTATTATAGTTTTTAATTAATAATTTATTTTACTAATACTTACCTTTTAAATTGTAGAAAACATTTGACTGGCCGGCCGGAATAGAGTATATTGTACGTCAAAGGTACAATGAGACGTGCACTAGACGGTTAAGGGACAACATGTATAAGGTTGTCAAGAGGAAGAAGGAGCCGGAGCATATGAGAGGTATTTAATTGTTTTTGTTATTTGTATATAGTTATAATTTTACACATTTTATCATATTTTATAATACTTATTTAACTTGTAGGTGGTGCATATGAAGATATGCTTAAATATCGTGAAACTGCGGAGTTTCAGGCTAGGTCGGCCCAAGCATCCAAAAATAAAAAAGGAGGAAAGAAAGATGGAGCGGCTGAGCCGTCGCATCACGCAGGATCTCGATCTTTCCTGGACCTAGTTTTGGGTGTAAGTTATAATTTCCACTTTTTCCTCAATTTGAAAATTATATCTTAAATTCTTTTTATTATTAAAATCTTCTAATACAAGTCTTTAATTTCTTCTTTTAGAAGGGTAAGAAGAAAAAAGCTAACACGCCCACAGCTCCGGAGCTCTTCCTTGACACCCATTCCCTACTTGAAAACAATAGAAGATATTGGATCAAACCAAGAGATAAGGATTTATATGTAAGTTTCAAACCATTTTTGTATTTTTACAATAAGTTCAATTTTTTGAATGTTTAACAAATTTCAATTTGTAGCTATTTTTAATAACAATGTTTATATTTTGTAGGAATCCTTTTTGGCCGAGAAAGTTAGGCAACCCGACAAGTCCGATAACGAGATTTGGTTCGACTTGGTAAAGGGTTTCAAGAAAGGCAATGTCTACGGGATTCGGTCGGCAAAGAAAGCATTTTACGAAACTCCAAGGGGAAGAATGTCGTCCACCTCAAAGCAAACCTACGAGCCGACAGTCGTGGGAAGACTCCAAGCCGCACTTGACGAGGAAAGAAGAAAAAATGCGGAAAGGGATGAGGAATTAAGAATAATGAAAGAAAAATTCAAGGCTTGGGAAAACAGGTTCGACAACTGCAACCAAGGTTCGCCTCCCTTTCGGCGGGATTATGATGAAGGCAATGGAGGTGGTCGAATGCAAGCCGAATCCAATTTGAACCTTGGCTTCTGATATTAGTTTAGAAACTTGTGACTTGTGCTTGTTGAAACTCGGTTTGTTAACGTTTAAGATGATTTGTAAACTTGAAACAATTTTCTTGATCTATATGAGGATGTTGGTTTCACATCGTGTTGTTGTAAATGTGTGAAATTATGGTTGTTTTCTTGTATATTTGCAGGTATGGTAACGAAATGGCAGGATGAAAACAGAAATTTTCTTGCAATATCACAGGTTTTTTGGCGACTGAAATGTTCATTTAGCGACTACTTTCAGTCGCCAAAACCCCTGTATTTTTGGAAATAAAAAGGCCTTTTGGCGACTATATGGCGACTGACATCAGTCGCCAAATTGGCGACTGAAAGCTTAGGCAGTCGCCAAATTGGCGACTGATGGCGACTGAATTCAGTCGCCAATTTGGCGACTACTTAAGCTTTCAGTCGCCAATTTGGGCGACTGATTTCAGTCGCCAATTTGGGCGACTGATTTCAGTCGCCATTTCCTCATTTTGGCGACACTTTTTTCAGTCGCCAAATTTGGCGACTGAAAGTAGTCGCCCGAGTTTTTTTTGGCGACTAATGACTGCGACTGGGTCTGGGCGACTGATTTCAGTCGCCAAATTCATTTTAGCGACTGAAATTAGTCGCCAATATCAGTCGCCTGAATGTTGTTTTCTTGTAGTGATAATACCTGAGTCTCTACCATTACATTAAGGTTTTGGTTGAGATGATTCATATATCAAATATTGGACTTTTGGCACTATTCATAAGTGTGGATAATCTTTGGTATTATTCATAATATATAAGAGAAAATATAGTTATGTGAGATCTTGTTTGATTCATCGTCATGAATGCTACAAGAATATCAAATTATTATAATCTTTAATAATGTGTAACTAAAGATATTCACGTTGTAAAATGCTCCTCGACAAGCGTGAAAAGCCCAATGTTATTATTGGAGTAGATGAGAGTAGAGTAGGCGGTGGGCCGTGCCGTGCCGGTCCGCACCCCGGCCCGTCGTGCCAGCCCTAAATTTTGGCTCGGTCCAGGCCCGGTCCGTCGGTCCACTGGGCCGTGTCGTGCCGGCCCGACCACCTCTACCCGCTGCCGCAGCCCGGCCATTGGCCCGGGAAAATCGGGCTCGTGCTGTGCCTGGCCCGTGGGCTCGGTCGTGACTGACCCGGGCCGGCCCAATGTAATTTTTTGTATTTTTTAATAAATAAATTATGAATAATGAATAAGAAATATTAATAATGATTTAAAAATATATAATTTATTAGTTACTTAATTAATAATGTATAATCAACTAAATATTAATGTAATTAATTATAAATATTAACGTAATTAATTATAAATTCGAATGAGACCCCGTGCTTGGGCCGTGCCGTCGTGTCAGGCCCGTCGTGCCTATCTCGGGCCGTGCCACCCCGTGCCCGTGCCGGGCCGTGCCTTGGCACGGGGATTTCTCTATTAGTCGCGTCGTGGCCCGCCTCCCTACCCGTCGTGCCGGACCCGTGCCGCCCGAACTTTCGCTCGGGCTCGTGCCGTGTTGGGCCGGATTTGTGCCGGACCCGTGCCGCCCGTCGTGCATTTGGCCCGACTGCCAACTCTAGATGAGAGGGAGTAATGGCTACATAGAACACCATCACTTGTCTAACAACTTTAAAATGTCCATACTTCATACTTTATTCGTTGTCTTTGGCATGCTATTTGATGTAAATAATATAATATGAGTTTTTTTTTAAAAAAAAAGTAAATTGAAATGATATTTTGAAAAATTGCTATATTTTGTCAGAAGAGAGCCTGTAGCATATTTTACCAAACAACTACTTTACTAGGACTAACCTCGTCTTATTATATGAGACCAACTTATAACGGCTCCAACATTGTAAGAGAGTATTCTTATATTTATCTACGAGTAAAATCTATAAATTATTGTTAAAAAAATATTACTCTTCCATAATATTATCATTATCACAATTAATTGTGTAAGACTAATTTACACATAAGACTAGTCTAATAATCAAAAGCCCGAATAAATTACTTAATAAATTTGTAAAAATATATTTTATTTTGATAACCTAAAATTTTATATTGATAACTTGTACTTTTAAATACGTTAGATTTCATCATAAAATGTCGAGTTGTTAAAATAAAATTAATATATAAATGAAATAAAATGTGATCTTTGGCTTTTCTTCTTTTAGATCAAGCCTATATTATAGGACAGTCTTACAGAAGAATTGTTGTATGATAATTTATTTAATTTTAATTAAAATAGTTTTCACTATCCTAAATTCCTAAGTCAAAGGAATTAAACTCAAAGGAATTAATAAACCTAAACCACAATAAACCTTCTCAATGATTTTTTAAGATTATTATGGCAAATGTAAATTTGGGCCAAATTCTAGTTCATACAATCAAATAGAGACGGGCATGGTTTAATCCCGTTACTTCACTACATATATTTTTGCATACCCAAACGGCCAAACCCAAAGCCTCGCATCAGCTCTTTATTTTTATTTCCGGTCCACTTCAACCTTATTAATTACGGGTTGCAAATATTTACAAGGGTTTTTTGTCAAACACAACCTTTAAAAAACTTTTTCTTCCAAACACCACCTTTAAAAAAAGAAATTGTCAAACACAACCTTTAAAAAGAGTTTTTTGCCAAAACACAACATTTTGGGCGAGGACTAAACATTTTGATCATAGTTTGACAGCTTGCAATGGCGTGATTTTCCGTTGATGTTTGAGATAGCGAATGAGGTCGATTTGAAGTGTTCTTGGACTCGTTGGAAATGTGGGAGTAAAGGCTTTCTAGCGGTTATCAACACGGTGGTCAAATATTGACTTATGTATGGTAAATTTGTGTGTAAAGTAAGCCGGGTCAAAGAGAGTTCTTGTAAATCTGGGTTTACAGCGATTGGTCATGGGGTTTTTCGTGGGTCTTTTAATTGGGTTGTGATGCTTTGTTTGGTTTGAAACTTGATATGTAGGTAGAGGTGAATACATGTTAGGTCGTAGTTGTGTTTTTTTGTGGCGGTCGTTGGTTCCAAGTAGTGGTTCGAGGGGAGGAAATTGACCCACAAAAAATTATACTTTCAACTTTCTTTTGTTTTGTTTTCACCTCCACTTCACTCTTCTCGAAACATTACTTTCAACAAACAACCATCAGTTAAAATATAACTACGACCTACCTTGTACTCTCATCTACCTATATAACAAATTTCAGACCAAACAAAGCTTTACAACCCCATTAAAACACCCACGAAAGACCCCCGACCACCCGCTATAAACCCAGACTTACAAGAATCCTCTTTGACCCGCCTTACTTTACACATAAATTGACCACACATAAGGCCACCATTGACCACCGTGTTAATAACCCCTGGAAAGCCTGTACTCCTACCATTTCACCGAGTCCAAGAACACTTCAAATCGACCTCGTTTGCTATCTCAAACATCAACGGAAAATCACTCCATTGCAAGGTTACAAACTATGACCAAATTGTCGAGTTCTCCCCCAAAATGTCGTGTTTGACAAAAATAATCTTTTTAAAGGTTGTGTTTGACAATTTCATTTTTTAAAGGTGGTGTTTGGAAGAAAAAGTTTTTTAAAGGTTGTGTTTGACAAAAAACCTATTTACAAACTAGTTTTAAACCCGTAAAATTTACGAGTCTACTATATTCCTCACCGAGTCACCGTCATACGACTCAAGACGATGATTACCAAAATAAACATCGGTTAACTATAAAAAACCCATAAATCCTTGCGTTGCACAATTTTCCCCAAATCAGAACTCCGACGTCGAACTTCCGACGCATTCTCTCTCTTCAACTGCTTCTAAGGTATTTCACTTTACTATTTAATCCTATCATTCATTTCAATTGTATTCTTTTGATTTACTTTTCGTTTTACTCATTACTATCTTGCTTTAATCTTTTGTTCTTCTGCTGCTGTAATTTTTCTAATTTAATTGATATAGTTTAATTGGTTCTTAAACCATTATCTCAATAATTTGCTCGCGCTTCACAATGATTAATTTTCTTTCGTGTCGAGTGTCGTATGTTTTATTTTTCGTTGTTAAATCATGTTTATAGTTCATGTTTAAATGCGATTTTCGATGTTGTAGCAATGAATTGGTTCAAAATTGGGTTTTTTTTTCCTTTTTTTAAAAAAATTTATATGATGAAAACTTACACATATTGATCTAATATGGAATATCCGAGTGAGAATTGTGATTAGTTAGTTTTTAGCTAAGGTAATTAGGGTTTGCGAAGAAAAGAAGTTATATGAATTAGGTGCAAGTGCGGTCAGTTATTCGTAACTTTACAGAGGCGAGCTTCTATATGGAGGGTCACGGACGCACGGGCATGTTCTTTTTTATTTTCCGATGCAAGTTGCCCGTTTTATTGAAAAATAAATTAAAGTTACCCATCTCACACAGATGAGATTCGGGTAGGGGAGGGGAAGGGAATGGAATCGAGGGGAGGGAAGTTAAGGGAAGAGAGTGGCGACGAGAGAGGAGGGGAATGAAGTAAGGTGTTTAACCTACAATTATGTGCTATGTTATTACTTATCAGGCTTGTAGTTGTAATTTATGCCCGTTCATTCTTTTCTCCTGTCATTTTCCTCCAATCAAATATGATATCCTAACAAGGAAAATTGCATCGCTCCCTTCATTTCCCTCCAAGTTCCTCCATCCTAACAATGGGTTATTCCTCACAGAACAAATTTAATAAAGACTTGAGTTCACGATGTCTTTTTTGGTTAATTTTTGGAATTTTGATTTTTCCCTTATTCAGTCGAGATTTTTGGCTTCTTTCTTACTTCAAATTTACCAACATTGGATTACAATAAAATTACAGTTACGTTTTTTAAATTTTGTTTGTAGTGTTATCTTTGTCAAACTGAACTCGTTACTTTTCAATATGTTGATATAGTCTATTAGTTGTTGATTTATTAGTTTTTTGGTTCTATTGATTATGTATAAATTATATATTATGTAAACATGTACTCCCTTATAGCCGTTAGAAACTACTCATCCCTTATTTGCACAAAAATTAAGAAAAACATTAAGTGCCCCAAGTATTTGAGATGAAGTAGGTATGAAAAACAAAGATATCAAAATAATATATTGCCTGTGAGAACATTTTGTTTACTAAAAGTGGAATGTGTAGTTTGGAATGGATTTGCCCAAAGTGGAAAATGAGTAGTTTAGAATGGGTAGGAGGTTGTATATACTTGATCTTTGACGAAAAAGTGAAGAATTGACTGATCGTCGTTTAGTATTTACCTAAAATTTTAATTATTTAGGTTCAAGAAATCGTAATTGGAGTTGGATGATACGAAGCCTGGGGAATATTAATGCACCCCTTGACGTATAATGCGTCATTTGGAGGATTGACGCTGAGGGCCGTTTGGTTTGCAGGGTTGTATGTGATTGCAGTTTGGACTTTGGAGTGAAATTAGGGTGGTATGGGTTGGAAACTAGATTTGTGATACCAATTGGTCGGTTCATACTTCAGTTGAATTAGGAATCAAAACAAAACAAAAATAAATAGGAATCAAAACAAAACAAAAATTATTTTGACAATTATATTAATATAAAAAGTGTTCATACTAACGCTAATTTTGACGTTACATTAGTAGACTCGGGTTCGTTAATCGGTATGACTGCTAAACATAATAACCCACCCCTTACACCAATATTACCTAAAAACAAAGTCACAGGCCACAGCTGCCTCTCCCTCCTCCTTCTCCTTCTACCTTCACGGTTTTCTCCTTTCTCACTTCATTCTATCCGATATCTAGCGCTTTTTCGGCACTGATCGCTCCTATCTAGGTAAGTGTAGTATAAGGTTCACTGTCATGGTAATCGTTACAGTTTTAGGGGTTCGATTTTGATTAGAAAATTGATTGATACTTTTGCCCTAATTGTGTAAATGAAAGAATTTACAATCTAGACGCCGATTCCTTCATAATTGACGACGCTAAGACTACTAGATACAAAGTAATCTAGATGCTTCCTTGCTTGTCTAATTTAAGTGTTGTTTGTAGATATACGTATGGTTTCACTGAAATTCTTGGGTTTACGTTGTGACCTTTAGTTGAACTGTGAAGACAGATAAGTAGTTATTGATTGAATTGATCCTAAAAAGTAATTTGTCTTTGATGCTTGCCTTGTTGTTAGTGCGTATACCAATCCAATTATGTTAAATTGTGACTGGTGGATTAACCATTATTGATTATTTCACAATCCGTTAATGTGATAGCCGTAAAAAATTTGTGGATTCTACTGTTTGGGTGGCTATAATTTTTAAGCCGTTGTAATTGGTTGTCACTTGTCAGAGGTTCGTGACCCTGTTTTTGTGTGAAGCAGGCTGTCCGACTGTGCTAGGTTCTGCCCACCCTGGTTTGTCGTGTGTCGGGTCCGGTGGGGTGTTTCGCTATGTTGTGGTGTTTACCTGCTATTCAAATGGGTCATGTGTGGTGGTGGTTGTTATTATTAGTTGCAAGCATGTTGAACTTGAATATCTTACGCAAATCTGTGCTACTCTGTCTCTCCGACACACACAGGTGTCGTGTCTTGACATGTGCCGAGTTTCGGATAAGGCTATTTTGTGCGAATTTTCCAATTTTTTGGTCTAAAATGAAGTGTCAAAGTGTCGGACACGCGACACGCAACCAATTGAAGTGTCGGAGTAACATAGATGGAAATTATGACTTTTTGGGTGCTATTGAGGGGAGCCTTGTGGCTTTTGTAATACTCCGTATTTTTAAGTCAAAGTCAAAGTCAACTTGGTCAACGCGTATTAGAAATGTGATTATGTTAAATGAGTAATATAGTTATTTGTAGTGATTGTAGTCCTAAAAGGAAAAGGAATTATAGTCTAGTTTCCTAATAGGTATTATTATTATATTATATATAAGTTTCCTAATAACTATTATTATTATATTATTATTCTAGTTTCCTAATAATTTCCCTTGTTACTATATAAGCCTCTTTAAGTCTTTTAGCTTTTATTCTAACTTTTATAATTCTCATAATAAATAAACTAAAGAGAGAAA
Source organism: Heliosperma pusillum (assembly GCA_022085475.1). Lineage (NCBI taxonomy): Eukaryota > Viridiplantae > Streptophyta > Magnoliopsida > Caryophyllales > Caryophyllaceae > Heliosperma > Heliosperma pusillum. The sequence continues at coordinate 15,973 of JAIUZE010011030.1, forward strand.
AGATGGAAAGGGAACTGGGCAATCAATTTGGGATCTTGCGTCTACTTCTATTGGATTCAACCTTTTGTCTTGTGACGGATTCATAGGAGATTAATTATAGTGTTTTATGGATTTGCTTGTGCTTGGAAGATTTGTGAAAAGGTAGGAAACTACTAAACTTGTTAGTTTGTCTTTATAACTCAATTAATTATCTTGAGATAGAATTAATTGTTTCTTGTTGTGGATTTGAGTGCCTTGAGTTGTCTTACCATGATACATGTGGCCTTGTGATGTTATCTTACGTGTTGCCTTATGATGTTGGAAGTTATCTTATAAGTGATAAAAGTTAACTTGAGATGTTATGAAACTGTCTTGTGATGTTAAAAATTTGTCCTGCGTTGTTGGCAATTGTGAATATTGATATTGATATTGTTATTGTTGGATTTGGAGATGGAGATGGAATTCGCTATGAGGCAAATATTGGTAGGCCAGGCACAGCTGCGGTTGTGGTCCTGAGATTGGTCGGCCAGGCACGGGGTGTTGAAGGTCCGTGGTCCTGAGATATTTGAGTAGGCCAGGCACGGTGGCGTTCGGGTTGTTACCGTGGTCCTGCAGACCCGCGCCGTTGTGGGGCGTGTGGTATTTGTGATTGGGAGATTGTGATGCGGTGCAGGATTATGTATTATTGTATCATGATATTGTGATTGGAGGAATGGTTATAACAATATTATTTGTTACTGTTGTTTAGTTTGCTACTCAACCTTTGGTTGACTTGTTTATTTCTTTTGATCAAATAAATTTGGTGCCTGCTTTAATTGATGGCATCCTGCTATGAACCATTTAATATTTCTGGTTAATTGGGGAGCAGATAATAAAGGCAGGTAATTTTGTAGCAGTCTTGGATGTTTGAAGGGATTGGCAAGTGAGGGTCAAGCTTGGAGTCTAGATCACCAGTAGTTCAGATAGACATTATATTTATCTATTATTCTTCCGCTGTCTGGTAATTTAATTCGTTATCAGTTATTCGAATAGTGTAGGAAAATCTTTAAGGCATTTAATTAAAGTACTTTGGTTTGTTAATTTGTATTCACTACCAGATGGTAACAACCTTATTTAATTGGGAATGTCTTGCTAAAGGCTCTTGATTAAATGAGGGTGTTACAGCTTTATTGCTTATTCTTATGCTGTGTAGCAACATGAAATACATATAATGACTATGTGAGTCTTAGAGACAAGTTCATCGTTCACGAATTATTATGTGTGACAGATGGACCATTGAACTTTTGGTCAATCGCTTTATTCTTGTTGATTTAAGGGATTACATGCTTTAACACTCATAGTTACTCTTGATAATGAATATCGGGGATTGAAAATGGTGCTCTTGAGCTTGATGCTAATGTTGTGCGTAGTGTAAACTATGTTCAGGTCTAATTTATCTAATGTGAGCTTTTCTAATTGATAAGGTTTGTTGGTATTGGTACTGACTACTGAGTGAGAGTTTTGATGAATTATTCTTTTACTTGTATTTTTTCTCAATGGCTAAAGTAATCTTGTAATTATTCTTGATTATGAGAGTTGTGGATACTGGATAGTATATGCTGATAGTGCTAGCTTGTAAATATGGTGGATAGGTAACTGATGGATTGTGGAATATTTTGGCTGACTGGTAGGAAGACGAATGTTTTTGATCCCCTTGTTTTGTATCATGTGCCACCCGTTGATGGTCACCATTTCGTAGGTAGATCCTTGTGCCATATTATAAGTAATAGGTTCACGAGGTTGCTTCGTTGAGGAACTGTGGTTACTTGGTTTAAGATTACAGGATTGGTTCACCATTTATGTATATCTGTTGTTGAGTCGGGTATTCTTGATACTAGAGAGTTTGGCCAAACATAGACTAGGAGCATATTATGATCGCTGTCCTACCATAGGGAATTAGGTGGTTGGTTTTGTCCGAGCATCTAGAATTGTCCATTCACGGGTGTTGCACCGTTCTTGTGATTGACTTAGTTTATGATACTTCTATACTTGCATTGATTTGATTGCATTTACTGACTATTGATTGGTCGCTGTTGTTGTCAATCATATGAGATTACCTATTGCTGTATGACTTGCATAGTTGTATTACATGTTAATTTTGTCATGCTTACCGCAGAGGCATCTAGTTAGTAACCGCTATGCGGATTGGTGCCAGTTGATGATGTGACGATGGATTGCTTATTTACTTGGGGCGGAGTTGCCCAGATGGACGATTGATCCTAGTCATATTTGATTTATTTAAGAAAAAAGAAATAATAAAACTAGTTTTGCATTTTAACCACCCATGTAATTGAACTTATTCGTTTGATTTACTGAATCAGATTTACTTTCTCTATATTTCTCGCGATCAAGGCTATTCAGTTACTTAAATACATTTAGCTTTCTTGTATTTGTTAATTGTGTCAATCGGTTTGTTACAAGGATTGCATGAACCGAACAACCACATAAGAGTATAAGACATTGGCATACTCGGTCAGAGTATAATTATGTTTTTGTTTATGTGAAATTTTTGTTTGTCAGTGAGACATTTACATACTCTTAAATACTTGATGGTCTATTGTGAATTTGTGATATTTGTCTAGTGTTCGGTTATTTAGTTTGGAGCCTCAAACTTAACGTATGAACAGGGCCTCTGTAATCAATTGGGTAGCCCTATGTTTATGTACGTTAAACTTTTGAGGGCGCTGGATTGCTGGATGATTGAATAATGTGAAATAGTTCTCTTTGTTTCATTGGAGATGGTAGTCATGCTCATCTAGTGTCCTTCTACCTTTCAGGTTGGAAGTTGGATAATTTACTGTTGTATTTACTCAAATCTCTCCATGGGTACTGACTTGTCTGAGTCCAGGCGTGAAAGAAGTGAGGAGAGGCGCTGGGGTGATTCTCTGTCAAGAAAGTCCGTCGAAGTAGATGATCCGGAAGAGTGTGATAAAGAAAAAGTTAAAGATAAAGGGAAACACAGAAGTAAGGACAAGACCAAAAGTGGGAGGGAAGAGAAGGATCATAGAAGTAGAGATAAGGATCGATCAAAAACAAAGGATGGTTATAACGGAAGGGAAAAGGAGGTAAAGGAGTCTGGAAAAGTTAGAATATCTAGCAGGGAAAAGAGGAAAGAAGGAACAGAAGAGCATGAAAAGGATAGAGAAAAAGACAAAGGGAGGGAAAAAGAATCTGAAAGAGATAAGGATAGAGGGAAAGCCCATGATAGAGATGAGGACCGAGATAGGAAAAGAGATCGTGGTAGAGATCGCGGAAATGAACCCGAGAGTGATCGAGGTGCACAGAAAGAGAGAGAGAAAGAAAAGGGCAAGGAGAAGGAGAGACCAAAGGAAAAAGGAAGAGACAGAGACAAGGGAAAAGATAGAGAAAGAGAAAAGGAGAAAGAAAAGACCAGGGAGAGGGAGAAAGAACGAGAACAAGATAAGAATAAGGATACACATTTGCTTGATAGGGAGAAAGATAAAGATTACACGAGGGAAAAAGAGAGGGAGCTGAATCATGGCAAGGAGAGGTTGAGTAGGAGGAGCCGTGATGATCATGATCGCGATAAGGATGAGGGAAAAGATCCTAAGGCTAAAGGCGATAGTGATTACAACAGAGATAGAGATTCTCATAACCAAGGCAAGGCTTCTTTGGAGGAGGTAGATGCTGTTCACATCAAACATGGAGACTATGTTGAGGATTCATCAGCTGCTCAAAATCAGTCACGAAAGGAAATTGAAGAGCGGATCTCAAAAATGAAAGAAGAACGAATGAAAAGAAAATCTGATGGTGCCTCTGAGATCCTATCATGGGTTAATAAAAGTCGGAAACTTGAGGATAAGATCCAGTTTGAGCGACAGAAAGCAAAGCAAAGGTCTAAGATATTGAATGAGCAGGATAATGTTGATGATGATGATGATGATGAAGAAGAGTTCTCTAGGAGTAAAGGGGCTACTGATTCCTTGGCAGGAGTAAAGGTCCTTCATGGATTTGACAAAGTCCTGGAAGGGGGCTCAGTTGTTTTGACACTTAAAGATCAAGAGATACTAGCAGATGGTGATATAAATGAAAATTTGGACATGCTTGAAAATGTCGAAATTGGAGAGCAGAAGCGCAGGAATGAAGCTTACAAAGCCGGGAAGAAAAATGCTGGAATGTATGATGATAAGTTCAATGATCAGCCAGGTGAAGAGAAAAAGATGCTGCCACAATATGATGATCCTACTGAGGAAGAAGGGGTGACTTTGGATGTTGCAGGCCGCTTCACTGCTGATAAGAAACTTGAAGAGCTTCGCAGAAAGCTTCAGATTCCTTCTCACAGTGATCAAGTTGAGGATCTTAATTCATCTGTTAGAACCTCATCAGACTACTACACTCCTGAAGAAATGCTTCAGTTCAAGAAACCCAAGAAAAAAAAGTCTTTACGAAAAAGGGAGAAACTTGACCTCGACGCCCTTGAGGCAGAAGCAAGAGCTGAAGGTTTGGGTGTTTCAGATCTCCGTTCACGCAGTGATAGTAAAGGTCAAGTTGCTAAAGAGGAGCAAGAAAGAGCAGAGGCCAAAAGACGAAGTACTGTTTTTCAAGCTGCCTTTGCCAGGGCAGATGAGGCATCCAAGGCGCTTCGTACCGAGCAAACTCTTTTTTCTGTCAAGGAAGAGGATGATGCTGAAGTTTTTGCTGATGACGACGAGGATCTGCAGAAGTCCTTGGAAAGAGCTAGAAAACTAGCTCTGAATAAACAGACCGAGAAAGCACCAACTGGGCCAGAGGCCATTGCACGCTTGGCGGCGTCAGCTATCAGAACTCAGTCTGTTGATGTTCAAGACTCAACTTCAGGGGATGCTTTAGAAAACAAAGTTGTCTTCACTGAGATGGAGGAGTTTGTCTGGGGTCTTCAACTTGATGAAGGTATTTCCTCTTCCCTCTCATCTTTGTTTGTTTGTGTGCATTGTGGTGTGTATTGCATCCGATTTTCTCTCGATTACTCTCAATGTCAATGTTCTCACTGCTCACTGTTTCGGTGAAGACGTTCTCTCTTTGCCCTACATAATTGACGATGGAGCTTTATCTCCTCACCAATCATTTTTCTGTAGTTATCTCTTAGTAGCAGACAGACCTGATATGCCTAATTTGAGATCCAAATTAGAACCTGGATATGACCTAAAATTTGAATTGACCTGAACCGGACCCGTCCCGAGCTTTGCTGCAACCAAAATTTACCTTAAATGATCCTTCTGAAATATGCTGCTGCCCAAAATGACCCGCAGTTGACTCTAAATGACCATAACAACTAATTTGAAATCCCATATGTGATCATCATATTTTACATCGAAATAACATAAACTTTCAGGCGTGACTAGAATCAAATCGTAGCATTGTCATCTGTCATCACTGACCCTAGAATGATCCAACCCGAAGTGACGTTTACCCAAAATGACCCAACACAGCTCACCTGAAACAGGCCAATCAGCTAAATTGTACGACCTGATCCAAAGTGGTAACTTGAATGACTTTTGTAAATCATTATATCTGTTTGCAGATACTCAGAAGCCAGACCATGAAGATGTGTTTATGGAGGAAGATGAAGCCCCAAAAATGTCTGAGCAAAAAAAGGATGACACCAGTGGTTGGGCAGAAATCTTAGAATCTGGAACTGATGAACCCTCCATGACTGAAATTAAAGAGGAAATAGTCCCAGATGATACTATCCATGAAGCTCCTGTAGGGAAAGGTTTGTCTGGTGCTCTTAAACTGCTTAAAGATCGAGGCGCTCTTAAAGAAACAACGGAGTGGGGTGGCAGAAACACAGACAAGAAGAAAAGTAAATTGGTTGGGATACATGATGACGAAGGACCTAAGGAGATACACTTGGAGAGGAGGGATGAGTTTGGAAGAATTGTATGTTTTCATTTCTCATCAGTTTTTCGCCTCCTGTTCCTTTTTGGTTCTTTTCCCCTAATTAAAGTTGGCACGTCGTGGGCACAAGTCATGTGTTTCTGTGGTAGCCAATGAGTGTTAAGAGAGTATTTGCTAATTACTTGTTGACAACATTCTGATTTTCATTTGTAGATACAGAAGTTTTGATACCTTTTATACTAGTTTTTCTCTGATTTTCATTTTGTTCAAATCAAGTAATGCCCGTTTCTTTTGCAGCTGACTCCAAAAGAAGCCTTCCGTCTGATTTCTCATAAGTTTCATGGAAAAGGGCCTGGCAAAGGGAAGCAGGAAAAACGAATGAAGCAGTACCAAGACGAGCAAAGGTTAAAGCAAATGACTTCTTCAGATGTTCTTCCACAGTCTGTGGAGAGAATGCGAGAGGCTCAGTTGCAGTCAAAAACACCGTATCTTGTTCTCAGTGGGAATGTTAGACCCGGGTAAGAAACTATGCTCTATCATAATTCTATTACTAGACATAGGCCTGTTAAACATTTGTTGATCATGTACCACTGAGTAGTTTGACTATGTGTTAATGTGTGGCATTGTCCTCGTTTGTTTCTTGTGCCTAAGATAGTGACGGAAACATATTTACACTTCGAACACAACATGAAATGGCAAAGTGAAACCTTATTATCTGTGCGGAACAGCAAAAACAGAACTGATCCCAGTTATTGTCTTCCATCTTCTGCCACTACGTATTGAAAAATAGAAAAAAATTTCAAAACACTGCCTTATTTAAACTTGTTTGCCTGACCATGTCTTTAAGCTCTTCTACTTTGTAAGCCACAAGCTGTTTACTGTAGCCGAGTTTCAGCCACTTTAATCAACTTTTCGGCGTGTTAAGAACGCCTAATTTGATTTCCTTTCACCTTGTGCTCAATTTATCACTCTATAAGTAAATATATCTCTTCAAAATCACCCTCACTTCTGTGTCCCCACGGTAGCACGGTGCCACATTCATGTTTCTCTGACTTATTTCTCCAAAAAATTTATCCCTTTCTGAATCAAACAATTTGTAAAATGATCAAAACCGAGATTATTATGGTTACACACATGCATCTAAATGCTTAAGTTAAGTAATTCCTATTTCGAACGAGGGAATTTATTAGATGAAAAAAATAGAGCATTTTGAGATGGGAAAAAATTTGAGGGAATATAAATAGAGACAGTGAGTAGTTGGATGTTTTGAGGGGAATATTTGAGAAAGATGAAGTGAATGCTGTTTTGGCTAAAAAAATGTCAAGGTATTTTCTGACCTAATGAGATCCTTGGTCTAAATGGTTTTATGTGTTGAGCATTACATGAGGTTGACACGAAATGCAATACAAATATCCTTTAACCGGAATTGCATGAAAGGTGAAAATGCAAACTTCATGATTCAGTTGCTATTAGGACACGCACTGTAGATTATTTTTTTGTTATGTCAAGCAGAAGACTGTGTTGTCAGAGTTTAGGTGTTTTATATATTATTAATTATTAATTATTAATTAATTATCTTCTGAAACTTCATATTTGATGTGTGATTTCGGACTAGTTGTAGGAAGTTATGGTTGCAACATCTTTCATTGATGTTGCACATCGCTTGCCGTTTCTTATGTAACATGTAATACGTATCGTTCTTATGTTGTCCAGTGTAAGGGTATAAGTATCTGGATTGAGATGCCCATATCAAGCTCACTTTTTTTCTTTTCTTTTGTTCCCGTTCTTTTGTTAGTATGGATGCCTCTGATGGATTGTGATGTGGTGTAAGTGTTTTAACTAAAAAATTATCTATCTATTTTGCTTATTGATGCTTGCAATTAAATAGTTGAATCTGTTATCATCAGGCAAACAAGTGATCCTAGGAGCGGATTTGCAACAGTTGAGAAAGAAGTTCCTGGAAGCTTGACGCCCATGCTTGGGGATGCTAAGGTCTGTTTTTGTTTGTATCCTGTATCTTTATTTTACAATTAGCTACAAACCATTCTCTGCATTCTAATGTGGCTATGATGGCTACGAGAGGTGTTACTTGTATTTTGTTGTCAGAAATTTACCTTATCACGTGCTACTTATGTATGCTCTTCTCAGTCTGTTTTCTGTGGTTAAATCTGGTTCTGAATTTCAGGTTGAGCATTTTCTAGGAATCAAGCGGAAACCCGACGATCAAGCTGGCCCGTCAAAGAAGCCAAAGAAGTGAATTGCCTTCATATTTTCTTTGCTGTTTTATTCAGAGAACTGTATTCATCAATTCGAAGGGTGAGGAAGATCAAGCTTTTTAGTGAACTGGAAACTTTTGGGGAGAGATTTTGCAGTCTTTAAACTAGAGATTGATGCCAAATTACTGTAAATGGATTTGTTCTGTTGTGTCGATGTTTACAATGGGCTTTCGGAACTTGATACTCCAAATTTGTTACTTTTATGAGATTTTCAGTACTGAATGCCGCATTGCGCATTTTAGAAGCCATATCTTCTTCCATTTGTTCTGGATCTGAAACATTTCCCTTTGCCTAAACGTCTTACTTGCACAAGTGCACAACTAGTGAACAATTCTTCTAAGGCTCTGTTTGGCAAGTTATTTCAAGTACATGTTTTGATTAAAGTAGTTTTTTTGACAAAAATTCCAGGTCCTGATTTCTTTACGACTGTTTGGCAAGTAGCTTATTTGCCCAAATAAGCTACCTGAAATAAAATACTACATATAGTAGCATTTGAGATTTGAGGTACCTGATCTTATATCATATTACTTTCTTACCCTTTTAATTTATAATATTAAATAATTATCATATCCTTTTATGTAATATTATGATAAATCAGCTACCTTTTCAGCTAGTTTGTCAAACATTGTTTATAAAATTAGTTACTTTATCAAGTCTTAATTTTCAGTTACCTTATCAGCTACCTTTTCAGGTTTCAGTTATCTTTTCGGTTTTCAGTTACCTTTTCAGGTTTCAGTTAATTTTTCAGCTAGTTTTACCAAACATAGCCTAAGTGCTGGCAAGTCTGACCCGACCCGACCCGACCCGAAACCCGAGCAAACCCGACCCGTTGATGGCCTGTAACCCGATGACGACCAGAAGATCAGTGACCCAAACCCGACCCGACCCGATATTGACCCGATTAAATTGACGACCTGACAATTATTAAGCTTAATAATGATCAAAATGAAAATGATTTATCGTTTAAATTGATATGTTTGACTTAATAATAAAGTAATTAAACCAAATAATAATTTAAAACTAGATTTAATGGAAAATATTGAAGTATTGCGATAAAATATCCGGAGCCGACCCGATGTATCATTTTGACCCGACTCAAACCGAACCCGAAAAGGTAGTCTGACCCGACCCGACCCGACTGACTAGATTGCCACACGTAGTTGTATCCTTCTCGAACTTGGAACTTCTTATTATCACATTGAGTAACTTTGTAATAAATTTAGGTTTCTCTTGAAAAAATTGTTGTTACTTAGAATTGACGTTGAGTTAACAGAATACGATCTTCTAACATCAAACCAGAACTTTCATCTTCGTATCACCGTGAGGGAGAGTTTGGTTGGCAAAGGGGATAAGGGATTTGATTCCCAAATCAGAATTTGGCCCAAATGATTCTTCGGTTTAGCACAAACACTAATTTTTGAACTTGTACTTTTACACCTAATTTTGAGAATTTCGATTGAAATTTTAGTTTGACTAATTATTGAACCCCTAATTCTTTATACTCGATATAATTTTAGTAAATTAATTTTTGTCATAGTTTTGTGAATTTCGATTCAACTTTGGTTTAAGATGAAGGTGTGGGTAAATTTGATATTATAATTTGGGTTTTCAAGAGGAGGTAGTTTTGGTTAAATTTGTTTTTAATCTGGTTGAGGTAAGAATATGGATTTCATTCTGCAATCAAAATGTGATTGTTTCCAAATGAAATGTTGGTATCCAAACGCTACCTTAAGAAAAAGAATTAAGAGGAAAGGAAAAGACACTATAATTACTCCGTATGAAGGTAATAATTCCTCCCTCACCTCCTCTTTCCACCCTCCACAGCCACCACAAAACACCAATCTTGTAAATATTAGTGCCATTGGGGTCGCCAACTACAACAAATAAATATTAGCAAACACTCCAATCTTGCAACTTTAGCCACTGACAAGGGAGATAAAAACACGAACATCGGGATAAAACAAAACGTTGCCAAAACGATCTCTCTTTCAATGTTGCAATACAGTGTTTTATTTATATCAATCAAAATTTCCAAAGTTATGAAAACTCTGCAGAAATTACCCCTAAATTTAGGATGAAAGCTAAACGATGTATGTATACCTGTAGGTCTCTCTCCATCTCTCTCCCCTCATTGTTACTTAAAAATGTTACATTTAACCAAAAAAAAAAAGCGCTTACAGCCTAAACTCATGCAGATAATTCCTCTTGATGAAGACACCTACCACTTGCGATGTTTGAACATGACATTTCGGATGTGGCTCTTCACTCCCTCTGCATACAAAAATGGTTGGCAAACAATGAATAAGGCATGCTAAGCGACATAGATGAGGGATTGGCAGATTGCGCAGACGGCATGGACCAGTTTATACTTTATAGTCGCAGGGGTTACCTTTTGGCGTTTAGGACTGGGAGCTTCAGGATTAGGGTCATCCTGACGCCGTGTGTTCCTGGCTTCCGAACTCTCTCCCTGCAGCAGCATGGTAATGATCACATTTCACAACCTAGTTACAAATTCAAAACACTAAAAAATCAAGAAAGAGAATTCTCACAGGATCTGAAGAAGTTGCGTCATCTCTCTGTATTGAAGTTTCTATCATAGGCATTACATGTTGAAGCATCCTGGACAAGAACAATCCCTCCTCCGTCACCATCGATTCTGCTTCCTCTCTAGCTGTTCCACTTGGTGGTCCCTGCTCCGTCACCCCTGTAGCTGTACCTTCTGAGTTCACGCTCTCTACATGCAACTCGCCACCAGGAAACAGTCCTCGCATCATTTGAAAAATGTCAGCAGATATCTGTCCCCCGGCATTTGCGTCACTCGGAATTCCTCCAGTTGTAAGGATATCAATCTCTATGGTGCGGGATCTAACTGATTCTCCACTCCCTGTCCGCGCAATTATAAATCAACATGTCAAAAAGCAATTTATTTACCATTTTGCTACATCGTTTGAAAGCTGTCAAGGTCTTTAATGATACTCCGTAATTGATAAAAGCGTATAAGTAACATACAAATGACCAGTGTAAAATAGCAGATTGAATACCATCTCCAGCAGAATCTTCAGCATTTTGCTGAAAAGCTGTCGACTCGGAAGTCTGCAGGTCGCCAGCTACTTGACTTTCCATTCTGCTACTCAAAGTCCCAGACAGCGTGTTTGGATTTCTTCTAAGAAGTGAATACAAGAGGTCTAACGAGCCAGCTGCTGGCTGTGAGCGATTTGCATCCAAACCTCCAGCCATCGTGGTCCTAGAAGGCAATACACGAGCACCAACCCCACTATTTGACGAAGGAGAATCTGATGTCCCAGTAGGAGGTTGGATATTTCGTGTTACCCCGATAACAATAGGCGATGCCTGTCTCTGACCAGAAGGCTGTTGAGGTCCCACAGGTTCTGTTTGTTGAGTTGATGGGGATACTGTCAACAAAAAGACTAGTTAAGCTCTAGAAACTAGAAGGCCGTCTATGAGTTTACTTAATAACAAGCCATAGAGAACAAGTAATGAACCTCTACGTATTTGTATATCAATGCGTCTAGGTACGACCCCAGCACCAATACCATTACTCAAACCTAACCCTGATTGCATGATTTCTGAAAGGGGGGAACCAAAACTTGCTCCGGGCTGGAAAGGGAGAGGCTACAAACAATCCTTCAGTTAGCAGAATATCTACAAAAGGAATCCTTAGCAATTTGAGAATTCCAAAAAATACCTGAACCATTAGCGGATTAGGTCCAGATGGAGAAATATAAACAGCAGGCCCAGCATTGACTACAGCTTCTGACTGCAAAATAAAGGCGTTGCAAAGAAGAATGTAAGGAAAACGTTACATAAACACAAGATTCTGCCTATATACAATGAGGTATAACTCACTGGTGATTGGCCAAGTCTGAGTGTCGAGACCGTACGACCAAGCTCAAGAAAATAAGCGCCCAGATTTTGTAAGAGGATCCCTGTTCTTAACGCCCCAGATTGAGCATTTGCCCTGGCCACTGAATCAGTCAAATTCTCTTGGTTTTCCAGTTGCCTAGTCAGTTGCTGCAATTTTAGCGGTGAGAAATTCATTAAAAATGCTTCACTCAACAAGATCCCATAAAAATCAAACGAGATGCGTTCGATGAGAACTAAGCACTACTTATTTAATCTAAAAGAATGAATCACATTGTTCACTAAAGAACCAGGATATTAAAAAAAAGAATGTCATCATGTTTGATTCAATCAATATACTTTATTAACAAGAGATATAATCAACAATGCTTTGAATGACATACAAGTAAACATCCTTCGGCTATCTGATTGAGCATCTGCCTTGTGTTAGACAGTAACTCTGCCAATGATGCTGGAGTAGGAAGTGCATTTTCTGACTGTGGAGATTGTCTAGATGCCCCTGAATTTCTTTGACTAGATGAAGCCTCACCACTATTTTCCTCGACATTTCCTATTCGTATAAATTGCCAGGCATTTCATGTGTTAGCCAGCTAGTAAAAAAGAAAAGGTACTTAAGTACGTATAAACTAACCGGCGTTTAAAAATTCTTCTCTCATATGGCTCAAGTACTGTGATAAGGTTGCAACAGCGTCTAAGATTACCTGCAAGAACATATAACAGACATTGAATTAGAGAAATCCAGTGAAAGGTTTGGCAACAGCACCACATAGCAAACTCACCGAAGCCTGGACAGACCCAAATGGAAAGCCTGCAGGGA
>JAIUZE010011031.1:0-37652 GCA_022085475.1 Heliosperma pusillum
ATATATATATATATATATATATAATTTTATTTTTTAGAATATTATCTACTATTTTATCTTTTACTTTTTAGTACATTACATATAGATTTTAACTTGACAACTCATTAACTTTTATACATTTCTCATCATTTTTATTTGATTTGAGAAGAAAATTGAAAGTCAAAATTAATCAAGCGAATTAAGTAATGTTGTTAAATGTGTATTAAAATAAAATAATTTTTTACACAAATCTAATGATCATAGTTTATAAATTTTATCCAATAACATATTTTACACCACATTTTTTTATCATAAAAAGTTACAGACAAATCTTTTCAAGTCTCTACAAATTATGACTTACTGAGTTTTGTTATTAACTTTTTTACTTTTTTCATCATTTTAATTTGAATTGAGAAGAAAAATTAAAAGCCAAAATTAATCAAGCGATTTAAGCAGTGTTGTTAAATGTGTATTAAAATGAAAATAATTTTTTAGAGAAATCTAATGAACATAGTTTATAAATTTTATCCAATAGCATAATTTACAGCCATACGTTTTATCATAAAAAGTCTAGAGATAAATATTTTAAAGTCTTACAGATTATGGCTTTTTGAATTTTCTTAATATAGATCATTCTATATAATAAAATAAGCACATATGTATCTCAACATACTTATATACTCCCGGCTCCCGCCGTCCCAATCATTTGTAATCTGTTCATTTTTGTACAAAGACAAAAGAAATGATAAAATGTAGCGAGAAATAATGATAAACTAAAGAATTATCTCGCTTGTCCACTTATACATATTAGATGATCGCTTGCTCATATTAGATGTCCAATTTCACACATTAGATACCAACTTTTATCTCTTCCTCGGAATCTGCGTTTTTCACAAGTTTTCTTGTGACTGCAATAATCCTCCTTAGAAAAGACGCATCAGCAGCTTCCCCTTTTAGACGGGACATAGAGGTTGATGCGCCTCTTCTAAGAGGTTCATCCTCTATCACACTGCTGCTCAAATGTTTCACATATTTTGCTATAAATAGAGACCTCGAGCTTTCATAATTCGACATTGAAGTTGATTTTCCTCCACTTCTCTTCTCTACCTTGGCATTCTAGACCTTACTACTGGCTCATCGACATTTACGTGCTTGATCATTGGACCACGTAAGCTCAGTTCCTATTGAGTACCCGTCACGATGCATAGACTTACATACCAATTTTATTAAATAGTTGACATCTTTTTAATCTAAAATCCTTATCAATTTGAAGGCACTTTCACATTGCATAGTACGAGTTACTACTAAATCCGACTTAAGTTAATCTCGCGACGCTAGCATGTAAGTCTAAGGGTGTTAAACCCCTTTTAATATTGTTTTATTAATGTTGTATTTATTTTTACGTCAATATACATTGCAAGAGCTCAAACCATCTTTGTTATTTCATTTTAAAACATCTTTGAACCAAACAGAACCCATGGGACTTTTAGAAGGCGCGCATCAACAGATGCGCTTCTTAGAAGTGATGCAACATGTGTTGCACCTCTTCTAAGAGGCTGCTTTAACATGTTCGTCTTTTCTATCAGTCTCGTTTTGCGAGTATGGTGACGAGACGATTTCAAGATCCTTTCCAGATCCAAAGGACGCTCATATTTTCCAAAGTTCATTTTGTTCAACTTAACTTTACCCTTTCTAGTTTATTTTACCCTTAGTTGTTCTTTTGCAAAATTCCATCCTTCTTTTCAATTGCATCTTAGATTATTAACAATCCATGTTAATTGGTTGAACCTTACAGTTTTCACCTTTTATTTCTTTATCTTTCTGAATTATTGTCCTTAAATCCTTGATTATCGATATTTCATCCGTCTACATCTCTCTAACAAATTCTCTCTCTCTTTACACTTACTATTACAATACTTTTCTTTGTTCATATTCAATAATCAACCTCCTTTGCGTTTGCTCAAGCGGCCAAGTAGTTCAATGAACTCTTTCAAGGAGTTCTTAATAGGAACGTCTGAAATGCCTATTGAGGGAGTGTGGGTTCATTTTGTTTTTTGTTTTCCTCCATTCTATTTTTTTGTCCTTATTCAAGACCAAGACCTACCCAATCCAACCAATGAATAAAGATTGGGTGCTTTTGACAAAATGAGCCTATTTGCCAGCAACATTAAGCGAGTTAAGGGGACGAGGGTCTAAACTTTAGAATCTTTTAGCGTTAAGGACTTGAACTATTTATGTTTAGTTAAAAGCATCTCTTAGTGAGGGAGTGTGGGCTTTATTTTGTTTTTTTGTTTTCCTTCATTCCATTTTTTTGTCCTTATTCAAGACCAAGACCTACTCAATCCAACCAATAAATAAAGAATGGGTGTTTTTGTCAAAATAAGCCTATTTGCCAGCGACATTAAGCGAGTTGAGGGGACGAGCTGAGGGTCTAAACTTTAGAATCTTTTAGCGTTAAGGACCCGAATGTTTTATGTGTTTAGTGAAAAGCACCTACTGGTAACGTTCGTTACTTTGCATCCATTACTTTACCTCATAGTATTTGATTAGAATAAACAACTTTTGAGACAAATTAGACACAATTTCAAGCAATAATAAATGGTTATCCTTTTTTTATCCCAAGTTAAATGAGTTAGCACTATAACTGTCAAACGGGTTGGGCGGGTCGGGTCACAATATGGGTCGGATTATGGTCAAAATACGGGTCAAGAAATAGTCTCTAACACCTTTTTTTCCAATTTTTATAGCGAAAATGTTTTTTTTTAAAATGCCAAATGTATTTAAAATTAACATTTTGATCATATTTAATGTTTACATTAACTATATTGACTTATTTATTAAAAATAAAGTTTTTTTAATAACTAATTTATTATTAAATATTATAAAAGTTATATGGAATTGATTTTTTAATTATGTTTGTAATTTTTATTACTAATTTTTTAACCATTTTTTCAAGTACATCATATAAATATTAATATTTTAATAAAGTTCTTGATTTACCTTTAGCCCAACGGGTCGGGTCGGGTTTTGACCCTATAGTAACGGGTCATTTCGAATTCGGGTCAAACGAGTCACCGGTCAAAAATATCGAGTTTTGACCCTAGAAAAATAGGTCGGGTTGATTTTTCAGGACGGGCCAGAATTTGACAGGTCTATTAGCACATACCGGCCATCAATTCTACACCCCAAAACGCGGCAATTCTAACTCGTAGAATAACATATGTAGATGAGCATAATACATCTAACTCCAATCTAATTGAGCTTATATGCAATCTTTTCGAGCTTTTAAAATTTTTAAGTTACATTTTTATTTTTTAGGTGTCAAAATTAAAATCTAAGTGAGCTTATATGTATTGTTTTGAGTTTTATTATAATATTTATAAAGTTTAATTTAAAATTTATATAAAGACGCTCAAATTTTTTTCTATAAAGCTCGTAAATTGTAACTCAACTTCTACATTAGAAAGCTCCAAATCTATACTACCATGTATAGTCTACTAATTGCGTTGAGTTATTGTATATTTACAAGAGTTTTAAGAGGAAAATGAAACCATATAACTAATGCATTAGGGGAGCACATTCAGGCGTTTGCTTGGACACATACAGATGAGATGGCATTTAGGCGGCCTGACTAATGTATTTGGGCAACACAAATTCTCACGACTTTGCATATCCGTCTACCCGTCTTCAATGAAGACGGGTTAGATATCTTCTTATAAAAAAAGTAAATAGGAGGATAAGTGAGGATCCATTTAATTTTTCACTTGGCCTCTCACTTGCTTTCTTGTGATTCGACTCGTTTTCATTAAAGACGGATATATCAGCTCAACAATGAGACCAATTGGGTCAACAATCAAAATAACAGGGAAGTCCATGAGACACATGTAAACACATGTAATTTAGCCAACATCCAGCCATCCAGGAATTGAAGGGTGGGATTGATGATTGAATGGTCGTGTGTTCGTGTTAACCACTCCATGCTTAAGTTAAGCTACAATCAAATAAACCCTACCAAAAATGACAGCCATTGCCAAATGCCAACCACTTAACTGAGTACATCTACAACAAAAAAGATAGATTTTATCTAAAATAAAAAATGTAATTAGGGCTAGATTCAAGGAGACTTGAACCGGTCGTCGTCAAACGTATATTACCCATCTACAACCAGCCATATCCCATATGTTGAAATTGTGATTCATATAATTATATTAATTATATCTTTGCAATTATGTGTATACGTAAGTTACTTTTTCATAAACTTTCTCATTAAATTTTCATATTGTTAATGTAGATAACAGTAGAATTGTTGCCTTTCTTCATTGAACATCATCACATATTATAGTACAAGGGAGAAGAAGAGACGGGCATCCGGAAAGCCAAAGCAACCGGAAAGGCTCATACTAATTACATATTATTAAACACAAATGAATGCCATAATAAAGCTTATTACCCCCCCTCAAGTTGGAGCATAGGGATTCAATATGCCCAACTTGCTAACTAATGTCTCAAATTGAGACGCGCCAAGTGCTTTGGTAAGCGCGTCAGCCAACTGAACAGTGGTAGAAACATGTGAGGGAGCAATAAGACCTTCTTGGATGGCATCGCGAACAAAGTGACAGTCTATCTCGATGTGTTTGGTGCGCTCATGAAAGACGGGATTGTGAGCAATATGTAATGCAGATTTACTATCACACGAGATGGATGTGGGTGAAGCAAGCGTGACACCCAAACAGTCCAATAAACCACGAAGCCACTTTATTTCACATGTGACAGGTGCAAGAGAGCGATACTCGGCCTCGGCGGAAGAGAGAGACACCGTGGGTTGTTTCTTTGTTTTCCACGAGATCGGAGAAACACCCAAAAACACGAACCAGCCTGTGAGGGACCGACGAGAGACAGGACATGCAGCCCAATCGGAGTCACACCAACCTTTCAATTGTAAATCAGAAGAAGAACTCAAAAAAATACCTTGTCCGGGTGTACCCTTCAAATATCGAACAGTGCGTAAAGCGGCATTCCAATGGTCCATTCGGGGTACACTCATGAATTGGGAAAGAATGTGGATGGTGTAGGCAAGATCAGGGCGAGTAACGGCAAGATACACCAGACGACCGACTAAGCGACGATACTTCTCAGGTTCGTCGAGAAAGGGGCTAGAAGAACTAGCGAGTTGATGGTGTTGCTCCATAGGAGTAGGGGCTGGTTTAAAACCAAGGAGCCCGACTTCTTGGATAATATCAAGCGTGTACTTGCGTTGAGACAAGAAAATTCCAGAACCATTCCTCGCCACTTCAAGGCCCAAGAAATATTTCAGATCGCCTAAATCTTTCATGTGAAAGCATGAGCTTAGGTAATTTTTGAAAGTTGAAAGAGCGGATTTGTCACTTCCAGCAATGAGCAAATCGTCCACATATACCAAGACATGCAACCGAACCTCCCCTTTCACATATGTGAATAAAGAATAGTCGGAGTAACTCTGTATAAACCCATATTCTTTTAAAGCCACACCCAGCTTAGCAAACCAACAACGAGGTGCTTGCTTAAGGCCATATAAGGATTTTTGCAGACGACAGACAAGACCGGGAACAGGAGACTGAAACCCAGGAGGTAACCGCATATAGACTTCTTCGTGCAGGTCACCGTGGAGGAAAGCATTATGAACATCCATCTGATGGATGAACCAGTTCTTGGTTGCGGCCACAGCAAGAAAAGTGCGGACGGTGGTCATCTTAGCAACAGGAGCGAATGTTTCTGCATAATCCACCCCCTCTGTTTGATGATTCCCAAAAACAACTAACCGAGCTTTTAAACGCTCGATGGTAGAATCAGATTTGTATTTGATCTTGTATAACCACTTGCTACCCAATGCTTTCTTTCCGGGCGGAAGCGGAACCAGAGTCCATGTCTTATTATCAACTAAGGCCTGCATTTCAGACTCCATAGCTTTACGCCAATCTTCGCTTTTCACGGCTTCTTTGTAAGACTTAGGCTCAGAGTGAGCAGACAGAGCTGCCAAATAAGAACGATACAGTGGCGAAAAGCGAGTACAAGACAAATAATTAGCAAGGGGATATTTTGTACCTGAGAGCGGCGAAGACACATCGAGGTTGGAGATGCTGGATGGACTACATGCTTCATCATCTTCGTCGCTAGCAAGATCAGTAATAAAATCACGGAGAGATCGAGACGGAAATTTAGTACGGTGTCCCCGTCCCAATGGCTCATTATTAAGAGAAGGTGACACGGATGTACTAGGAGTGGACGAACCATCAGGTTCTACGGAAGCTTGGTGAGTACCCGTATCAGACTCATCATCATCCCACGAAACAACATAGTCAGAAGAGGGGCTTGTATTTTCTGACTGAGAACCGTCAGATCTAGAATCATCAAGGAAAGGAAATTTATTTTCATAAAATGTGACATCCCGGGAGACGAAAAATTCTTGAGTATCAAGGTCATAAAGGTACCAACCCTTTTTGCCGTTAGGATACCCTACAAACACACATTTCCTTCCCCGACTTGCAAATTTATCACCCCGTGCCCGTTGATTATGAGCAAAGCAAAGGGACCCAAAAACGCGTAAAGAGGTAAAGTCTGGTTCTCGACCAAATAACATCTGAAACGGTGTGTTTCCTTTAAGCAATCGGGACGGAGTCCGATTGATCAAATATGAGGCTGCCAACACACAATCACCCCAAAAAATAATAGGGAGACCAGCCTGAAAGCGCAAAGCACGCGCAATATTAAGAATATGTTGATGTTTCCGCTCAACTCTCCCATTTTGTTGGGGTGTCCCAACACATGAGGACTGGAATAGAATGCCATTGTTATCAAAATAGGATTTCAGAGGAGAAAATTCGGTCCCATTATCACTCCTAACAATTTTTATCTCAGCGGCAAATTGTCGTTTTATCATGGCAACAAACAACATGAACTTAGCTGCTACTTCAGTTTTAGTTTTCAGAAGATAAATCCATACTCCACGAGAATAGTCATCAACCAAAGTTAAAAAATAACGAGCACCTGAGTGAGACGGATGGTCGTACGGACCCCATAAATCGCAGTGAATCAATTCAAATGCATACCCACTTTTATTTTCACTTAAAGAAAAACTGTGGCGAGAGTGTTTAGCACGGTGACAAACCTCACACGGTTTTGACAAAGATTGTTTATTAGTACGTAAGAAAGGAAGCAATTTAACAACTTGTTCGGAAGGATGGCCTAATCGGGTATGCCATAAATCAAGGGAATCCACTGCGATGTTGCTCACATAATCCGTCTCTTGCAGCTTAGCACATAGGTAGTATAGTCCATCCAGTCTCTTACCCGTGCCAATCGTCGCCCTCGTATCCCGGTCCTGAATAAGACAAGCAGTGGAATTTGTTATAAATTCACAATTTAAAGCATCACTTAATTGTGAGGTCGATATGAGATTACAAGTTAACTGGGGAACATAAAGAACGGGATTTAATGTAATGGTTGGGGTAAGTTGAACCTGTCCCACACACTTAGCAGAAATTTTAGTGCCATCGGGTAAGCCCACAACCCGACTCGTAATTTCTCGAATATCACAAAGAAGAGAAACATTACCCGTTACGTGATGAGAACAACCGGAATCAATTAACCACTTACCGGAGTGTGTATGTGACGGTGTACCATAAATAGTTACCAAAGAATTATTTTCTTGAGACGTGGGCTTTGACGTGCTTGGGTATGATACCATACCAGCACTCACGGGTTTAGAAGTATCATGCCCTACTTCATCTCCTCTAACTTCATCATGCTGCTGAACACGAAAACCACCACCACGCCCACCACGGCCAGAACCAGACCCACCACGGCCAGAACCAGACCCACTACGTCCTCCCCCACGACCCGAATTAACGCCTCCACCGCCAATTGGGATTGGCAGACCTTTCAATTCATACCACCAATTTGGTTTTTCATCCAGGAGATCGAAGCACATGCTGCGATTGTGCCCTCTACGAGTACAATGGCTACAATAAAGCTATTGACGTTCAGCACGGGTCATCTGAGACGGAGGTTTGGAGGATGGGCGTGAGTGAGAGGCGACATTAAAGGTGGAGAGGTCAGAATGCGTGGAAGCAGGAGGATGCTCGGTTCCGCGCACCCGTTCTTCCTGTGTAAGCATATGAAACGCTCTAGCAACAGTAGGAAGGGGCGATTGAGACAAAATAACGGTGCGAAGGCTGCCATATGAACCCTTCAATAATCCCATTAAAAACTGATGTAAGCGGTCGGATTCACGCCGCTCGACATATTTCTTACTGCTTGTACACGCAGTGCAGCAGTTACATTCAATAATCGGTTCTTGACGATCTAGGTCGTCCCACAATTGGCAAAGTTTTCCATAATAAACAGCAATAGACATACCGTCGGTCTGATGACAGTCCTGCAAACTGGCTTTCAATTGTTGTATGCGAGAACCATCGACAACGCTAAACCGCTCATGTAAATCATCCCATAAGCGCTTAGCATTTTCATATTTGGGCAGCAGTGAACAGACTTCAGGGGAAAACGTGTGTGTGAGCCACGACACTAACATGGAGTGTATTGTCTCCCAATCATCTTGAGTGCAGGGGGATTGAGGCTCGTTAATGATACCATTAACGAAGGCGAATTTGCGACGCGATTTGAGGGCAACACGAACATCGTGAGACCATTCATCAAAGTTTGTTAAGGTGAGACGAATAGGGGTGATTAAATCACCAGGTTTGTCACCAGGACCGAGATAATACGGGGATGTAACATCGATTTTGGTATGAGAACCTTCGCCGTTAGTCATGACGATAAGGACGAAGATTATGACGATTTTAATTTTCTGGAAAAACTCACTGATACCATGTTAATGTAGATAACAGTAGAATTGTTGCCTTTCTTCATTGAACATCATCACATATTATAGTACAAGGGAGAAGAAGAGACGGGCATCCGGAAAGCCAAAGCAACCGGAAAGGCTCATACTAATTACATATTATTAAACACAAATGAATGCCATAATAAAGCTTATTATATATTATACCATTTTCCTAAACTAAACAAAAATTAACTCTTAAATGTATACATTTTCCATTAAAATCGAATCTAACTCTAAAATGTAAACAATGGATCATAATTCACCATAAGTAAAGTAATTCAATTATTTAGCAATCATCAATTTGTCCAATTTTTCAGAGGGGCATTTGCCCCTTGACATTAAGTTCTGACATTTGTTTTAATGTAAATTATAAAGGACGAAGTGCCTTGACGACTTGATGCGAATTCAATACGTCTTTTAGATGATCAAGCACTTAATGAATCATTATGTTTATAAATAATAATTATCCTTAATGTTTATCATTATGTGTAATAATAGCCATCCTTAATAACTAAGGCTCTTGGCTTTCTATTTGCTTCATTGTAAGACTATATATAGCCAGTCAAGCTTGTTTTAAAGGAGATCACAAGATAAGAAAAAAAAATCCTTTGATTGTCGAGTTTCAATCATTTCCTTGTTATTCTTTGACGCGTTTTCAAACACTAACCCGAAATGTAATCAATAGGTTTTGATTATAGTTCACTATTTTTCGAATTATAGGTCTAGTTCGAGCAAATATCCCATTGTTTTAAGTTCTTGACGGAATTCAAAGCAAATATCCCTTATTTTGTTATTAGTCTTTATTTTTTTTTAAAACGCTTCCGCAATATTTCGTATCACGACTTGACATAACACAACATTATCACAGTCTCACAGTAGAGCACAAGTAAGTCTATCAAATAGCAACACCTTAACAGTGAACAATATTAATAGTAATAATAATAATAATGATTATGATAATAATTATGGTGGGGGTTGGACAGAGGAGAAGGTCCGAAGAGGGAAGGCCGGACAAGGGTAATCGGTTTAAGGGGAAGTGGAGGTCAAGCGGACCATATATGGCTCAACCGGAGTAAGGCCACACAAAGTGGTTGTCGCAGGGAGGTAAAGAGAAGGGAGATGAAAATAAAAATAAATTGAATGAGGGAAGGAAAAAACGACAAAGGTAAATTTGTAAAAGACGTATGTTAAATAGTAAAATCTGTATGTAAAAAGCAGAACCCTAATTATATATATGTTTGCAATTATATTACCCCGATCTTCCGTCTAGTGGCTTACGACCATTTATCGTGACTAATGGGGTTTTAGCCCAAGTAGCAAGGTGTAAGGACCCGCCAAACCCTCCATATTTGCGCGCGCGGTCCGCTCATTTCGATCTCTTTGATTTCTTTCATGCCTTTATGTATTTTCGTTTTTGTTTTTATATTCAAGTAGTACTCCAAGATTCCTTCATGCGTGTCGAATCTTAGAGCTTAATTTTATGTTTAAGATACGTTTTTAGGCTTTTGAAAACGTATCGTTATTCTGCACATGTAACGTTCACTGTTATAAGTATGATACTATCAAATAAGCCTTTATGAGAGGTGCTAGTCAATCAAAACCACTTCTCATCTTTAAGCTTGATATTGCTTGTCTCTTACTTTCAATAATCGTATTGCTTATTTTTATTGCTTTCGTGTGCCGAAACTTGATAATCGTGACTAGGATTCCCGATACACACCCCGAGTCCCGAGTTGCGTGCTAGTGGGTGATCCCTCACTAGCATGAGACCCTTCGTTGCTTGAATTCTGCCTAAGAGTAGGGTAAGGGTGCGCACCACGGTTTGGCAAAATTAAAGTACTGGACCGTGACACAAGGCCAGGGAATAGTTATGTCCTTGGTTCTATGCTTGTTAATTGAAAACAGATAAAAATGTAAGAAATCGTATTTTCTACCCACTAACAAAAGGTCATATTTATTTAACGGAGTTAATTTTTGCAGTACGTTTTTTACTCATTTTAGTATTTTTTAAACCAAACTTTCAATTTTCTACCCTTCACAAAAAAACACATCAAACCTAATTCCTCTTACCTCCTCTCTATCTTCTCTCTACACTTTAAATCTTCTTCAAATTCCATAAAAAACAAATTTCTAGTATGAACAATATTCAAATGACAAAAAGGTAATAATACGTCAATCTAATATTAATCAAATTGACTATTTATAATATTTTAATTTCTTTATTCCTTTTTAATTAAGGCTTTATGTAATTAGGGTTTTTAATTTATTTATTATATGTTGGGGTTTGACAGCCGGTCAGTGTTGGGGTTGGGCGGCCGGTGAAGGGCATGGCGGCCGACGTAGTAGTGGCCGGCGTAGGGACGGCTAACAAATGGCGTCCGGCGATGGGGGCTGCCGGCGATGTGTAGTGTTTTACTGTATAATGTTTGTTTACTGTGCCTTGGTTTTTTTTTTTACAATATAGTGTTGTATTGTATAGTGTTGTTTGGTTTTCTTTGTAGCTTATACTGTTACTGTAGATTGTTGTTTAGTACAATGTTGATTTTTTGTGTCAATGTACTGTATTACAATTCCTTTGTTTTTTTCTATATTTTTACGCATTGCTTTTTTTGAATGGAGTACGGTATGTATATTTAATGAACGAAGTTCATAGTGCCTTGCCACCGACGTCGACCTCCCCACCGATAGCGTCCCTCCTCATCGGCGGTGGCCTTGCCCCATGTCGATATGCTTTGTCAAATTAATATGTATGTTTCAAAAGAGACCATAGGATACGTCTAGATAGGAGGAATTGGAATTAAGTTTTGTATTAATATGTTCATATGTAATAATTAATATATTCTTAATAAAACAATAACATACCCAACTTTGGTTTAAAATATAATTGTCAAATCTAGTATTTTTTTTATATTTCGAATAGGGCAATATAAATACAACTCTAGGCTATAATATTACCAATCAAGATGGTAAAGTATATTACTTTCAGTTCATTCCAAACTTCCCATTTGACTTTTCACGATCTATAAGACAACACTTTGACCATGTTTTTTTCTTCATTTATATACTATTTTTGTGTGAAAAAAGTATACCTTCTCGAAACCTTTTTTTTATAACAAAAGTAAATATGTCAATTTTATATATAAATTTATAAATATAACTAAATATAACCAAGATCAATATTTGACAGTAAAAGTGGATAGATAAGTTGGAAGGGATTGGAGGTAGTAGTTAGTAGGAGATTAATGTTGTAGTCAAAATAACATTCCGTTATCCGAAGCTCTTGTTATCAGAGCAAGTATAATCATGCCTATAATTTGCGATAATAAAAAATTTATGTCGGTTTTTATTATTTATCTAATTTTTATCGAATATTGTTATTAGTCGAGGTATGTACTATATTTTTCCACAAGTTCTCGTTTAAGAGGGACACTATGCTCGTCTTAAGTTTAAGACGGATCGAATACATATCAAATTACTCGACTTGTTTCCTTAAAAATATCAAAAACTTTGTTTTTTTCTTGTATCCCTATGTGCTAGTGTTTAATCCATCTTTAGATTAAAATGTATAGTATCCGTCTTAAACAAATATTATCTAAATTTTTGTTAGTTTCAAATTTTAATCACCGGATACTTTTCATTTGTAAATGAGCTAAGTTAGTCCACTGCAATTGCCAAGTCCATAAATCAAATTGATGGCCTAAAAAGAGAATAGCGGCCGACAATGTTTAATATTAGGGCCAAGTAAGTCATGTGCTATAATGTAAAAACCATTTCAAGCAAAGAATAATAAAAACCCATAATCTAATGTGGATACTTGATGTGATTGAAGACGGCGCATGTCCATCTTCATTAAAAACGAGTTGAATTTTCTCTTATAAGAAGGTAAGTGGGAGGCCAAGTGATAAACTAAATAGATCTCCACTTGCCCTTTCACTTGTCTGCTTATGAGAGGGGATATAACCCGTCTTCATTAAAGACGAATATGCGTCATTTTCGATGAAAATTTGTGTAATGTGGAAGCTTACAGTAATAGCTGCCCAACTTTGCATGTGGGAAGTCCAACTATAAACGAAAAAGAACAAGCTAGTAAAGATGTGATTATGCGAAAAAAAATTGAGACAAGGATCCTTTTATAAATAAAATAAAACAGTAAATCTTTTTGTAGACGGATATTTGTAGACGGGTCGGATTCTTCTTACAAAATGCAAGTGGGAGGGCAAGTGGGAAATCAGTGGTTTTCCACTTTCCCTCACTTGCTTCTTTGTGAGAGGCAATCCGACCCGTCTACAATTGTGACGGATATATCCCGTCTACAATCAGAATTTGTGAAAAAAAACATTGCATAGTATTATTTATAGTACAACTAAAGGGGTATTACATACCCCCAAAACTACTTGATACCCGAGTAACAAGAGAAAGTGTACAAGCAGTCGTAACTGAAAAGAAAGAAAACGACTTTTCTTAAATGGTGAATAGTAATGGGCGTCAAACTCGATTGAGTGAATCTTCTTTCTCTTCGCCTCGAAACCATAGCAACAATGTGAGTGTACCTGCAAAAAATAGTTGAAAAGTCGACAGAAACAAAAGATCCTTTCTTCGACGTAGCAAAAGCACGACCGAACCGACCTTTACTATGGAAAAAAATCAACATTGCGTACCCGTTTGCTATACAAATGATCTCTGGCCGTTGCAAATTTAAACTCGACCATTGAGACATTGCTAACATGGGAAGAGTCAAAATTGAGACGTTTCTTCTTTTCAACTTGGAAAATGACCTTCTATTGAACCAACTCAACACTATTAGTCAGCTCGACAACAATAATTTTATTAAGGTTCTCTTGCATAGGAGAATAAGTCGGAACTGTTGCTTCCCCTGAAATTTCTTTGGGGAGAGTACCCGTTGGGATTGATTTAGAGGTGAGGGGGCGACCCTCAGACATGGATCTCGGGTGAAAAAGCTGTAAATTTTAGTCGTGCACTAAATTCTCATAGTCTGAAGAGTACAAATGAGATCTCTTCTTGAAGAGTCGAGGGCGAGATTACCTAAGAGGGGGAGGGGGTGAATTAGGTGTCTATTTAAAAATTTAAGCTTAATGAAGTTTCTTTTAAAACTCTATGATCTCTAAGACACTAGTTAGATGAAAGGAGAAGTTGATACTTAGAACTAGAAAGTTACAAGTATCCAACAACGATTCAGCAGGTAAATGTCACAGTGGAATTAACAGTGAATTCATATTGCAGCGGAAATATTAAAAACGAAATAGACAAAACTCAAGGATGTTTTTTAAATTGGTTCGGTCACTACTCTGCGACCTACATCCAACGTTATTTTATTAAACATTTTTGAAGTAAACTCATACAACGAAAGACCCCAAATAATAAAACAACTCCCCAACCTACTCCGGTTGCTATTTGCTCAATGCTACTCCGCGCCAAGTCTTATGATCAAGGCTACTCCGCCAAGAGACGTCCCCAACTCTTTCGAGTTGTTATTGCTCAAGATAACTCTATCTCAAGACTTGTTCTACTCGGTTTTTGTTACAACACACGAATCTCAATATGTTCACTTAAATGAACGGTGGAGATAACGTTTAAATACAATTCGAGATCATCGAACACAATATATGATTTGTTGCAGCGAACTAGCTCTTTGAAAAAGACTTAAGGAAAATATTTTGCAAAACAATTAATTATGAAATGTTAAACGATTTTTGCAAAGATAATTTACTCAATAAAACTCAAAGTCTTTTTGTGTAAATGTTTGTTCTTGCACACTTGTTCAAATGAAATAAGTATGTTATTTATAATGTAAGGCAGAGTATACTTCACATTAAAAATAACAAACTACAATTAATTACAAGTGTTAAAAAGTATTAAACAATTGAAGCTTGAACAACAAAAAAATGGTTCACTACAAGAAAACAACACTCAGGCGACTGAAGTTGGCGACTGAAATTAGTCGCCAGGACCCAGTCGCAGGCCTTAGTCGCCAAATTTGGCGACTGCCAAAAGCGTCGCCAAATGGAGAAAATGGCGACTGAATTAAGTCGCCAAATTGGCGACTGTTTGGCACTGTAGTCGCCAAATTGGCGACTGAAAACAGTCTCCAATTGACTATGTTCAGTCGCCAATTTGGCGATTGCTTTGGCCTTCAGTCGCCAATTTGACGAGCAATATCAGTCGCCATGGCCAATTACAGATTAGTAGTCATTGGTTTGGGTACTCTGTTTTGGCGACTGAAAACAGCCGCTAATGAACATTTCAGTCGCCAAAAAAGCTGCTTTTTTGCAACAAAAAAAAAACCCGTTTTTATCTTGCCATTTCATTACCATACCCAAACGAAACTTTGCTACAATAGCAAACAACAACAATGCAAACATTTACCACACCACAATGAAAGCCAACATTCTCATATATAAAATGAGAATCAATCAAGTTTACAAATCTTGAAAAAAGATAAGAAATCCAAGTTTAAACATCACAAATAACAAAGAGTTTCTAAATATAACTGACATGACTTAAATCAAGTGCTAAGGAACCCCATTTCGGCTTGCAAACCGCCACCTCTATTGGCATCATCATGATCTCGCCGAAAGAGATTCGGACCGTGGTTGCATGTGTTGAACAAGGTTTCCATGGCTTTAAACTTTTCTTTTATTAGCCGAACGTCTTCATCCCTTTCAGCGTTTTTTCTTCTTTCTTCATCTAGCTGGGCTTGGAGTTTACTTACGACTCATGGCTCTTAAGTTTGTCTCGAGGTAGAAGGTATCCTTGCCCTTGGAGCTTGGTTGAATACATCCTTAACCGAGCCAATTCCGTACACAAATCCTTTTTGAAGCCCTCAAACAAGTCAAACCAAATCTCATTATCGGGTTTCTCGGGTTGCTTTTCTTTCTCGCCCAAATATGCATCCTACAAATATAAATATTATGATAACAAATGGCTACAAAATAAGATAAACATTCACAATAATGAGCTTATTGTATAAATATAAAATTGTTTGAAACTTGCATATAGTTCCTTGTCTTTCGGCTAAAACCAAGAGCCCTTGTGCAAGGTAATGAATTACTTGCCCAAGTAATCTAGTAATCTTGTTGCTCACACATACACAAATATATATGGGTTAAGTTTTTTTATCAAGAAACAACATAAATGGAAGTGTTCATGGAAACCATAAACATCGCCAATTATAGAGAAAGTAAACAATCCATTTTTGGTAAGTGTCTTATCGTGCAAGCTAACTCTTGTGCAAGACACTAAAAGCTTTCTTTTATTTTATAAAGATCAAACCAGAATTTTAGCAATGTAAAATGTTGATCAAAAGTTTGGAAAGCAATTTTCAAGAGTTAAATATTTTCGAAATATTTAAGAGCCAGAAACCACAGTGACATTGTAACACCCCCAAATGTACCCTATTTTTATAGTAAAAATATTATACGGATACTTTTCAGCGAAATTTAGTTTTAGTTTAGAATTAAATTTTTCGTGTCTAATTTAGAATTTCCGAGTTCGTTTTCGGACTTTACGCGAGATTCCGAGTAAGTTACGTCTTAAGACGTTTATGGGCTTTTTCCATGAATTTTCCACTTACTCCCTCATATACTCACTTAAACCCTAAACTCCCTCACATTCAACCTACTCTTCTTCCTCACCAAGTAACCACCCAAAACCCTAACCTCCATATTTGATCAAGCTTATTATCGTCACTACTCCTTCATTTCTCGCTCAAATTCTCTAAAGTTCGTCTTATTCTTTCCCTCTCATCGTCCTCTATCTTAATTGGTAATAAAATTACCGTCTTTCTCGCTTTTCAATTTATCCGTCTTTCTCAAAGGTGAATTATATTCATCTTTTATTATCTAATTGTAGGTGGTGACCTCCAAGACCTTGACAAGGACTACTACTTAATAGAAGAGGACCTAGACGAGGATTGAAGACGCGAAAAGGTAACAGTGAAGGGTTACTCGATATCATTACGTGTTTTAATGTGTTTTCTATGTTAATAATCGTATTTAGAATAGGATTAGTAATCATAGAAATTGTGTTGTTGATGGTAGTTGTTGTTAGTTGATAATTGATAATGAGAATTGATGATTTGTGATGTTAGATAATGTTGTTGTATAATGAGCCTTAGTGAAGATTGTGAATTTCGTGCATAATTGACCCCAGCCGGCCGACCGGCAGCCAGTCAGCTGACCGGCTGGGGAGTGGCTGATGTTGAATTGTTGTTACGTAAAATCTTAATATGCATTACGTCTCAGCCGGCCGACCGGCTGAGACACATATATACCATTTTGCCTTCGTTTTTCTCGTATGACTTTGGTCCCAGCCGGGTAGCCGGCAGCCGGTCTCTTTGACCGGCTGGGACACGCTGCTTATTCAATTGTTTTTCAAGTATGACACTACTGCCAGCCAGGTAGCCGGCAGCCGGTCCCCTTGGCCGGCTGGCACACACTGCCAAATCATTTGCAACTCTTTCTTATGTTTTCATTTATAATATTTCTGATGGTTCGTTTATCGTATAAATTTACGTAATGACTTTAAATATTACTGTTTCGAATATATGATATTTCATTCGCTTGTATCGCATGTTTTGTGACGGTTTTTCATATATCCCTGATCGGGCCTGTCGGAAGTCCAATACAAAGATAATTTACCCAGACTAGACTAATAACAATTTAATGTAATTAGGGAAGTAGGGGTCGATCCTCAGGGAGATGGTATTTCCTATGGATTCTGAATCGTCTCACAATTGAGTTTTATCTAACGATTTTCTGGGTTTTGAGGTTTTGAATTCTAAACTAATAAAGAACATAAATAAAAACAAAATAAAAGCAAACTAAGATGAAAACAATAAAACAAATGATGAATTAACAATAATGAGAAGCATCTAGGGAAGTAGGTTCACACATGTAGATTGACATATTGATGAAATTGGATTTAGGTTATGCAAATAATTCATTGCGCGTTCGTAAGAATGGTGTGTTCATTACAATCATAGATCAGATGGTCTATTAGGCATTTACGCGATTTACTAGGTCTTAATCCACTACGTCATGCTTTGTCTATTCAAATCTCGTATGTCTACTTTGGAAAAGAATTCCATACTAGTCGATGATTGTGATCAGGAATCAACAACTATCGTTAAGGTCCAAACATACATAGACACAATGTTTTAAAGGCGCAATTTCTTTTATCCAATTATCATCTTTTAATCAATTCAACATGGCTACCCTACACCCTAGAAAGGTGACTACTCACTCATGATTATGTTTATGTCTAAGATGATATTAACAATTAAAACTAGGATAGACATATTTAGTTGATTTTGACAATAATTTAGACTCTCTATGTGGCAATAATAACGACGCTATTTGATAATATAAGAAATGAAACTACGATTATAACAGCATGAAAATGAATCTAAATGATATGAATAGGAAATTACAATCAAATGGAAAACAATAAAGAACAATAAGCAAAGGATAAATTAGGAATACCTAGGGACGATCAACAACGAAAGTGATAACGATAATAGAAATCCCTTGCATAGAATAATCGTTCCTTGAATTACAATACTTGTACCCAACAAAGTAGACTACAAAGATTGAAATTCTTATTGAACTAAACTAATGTTGTGATAAGAAATGGACAGAAATAAACTAAGAATAAAAGACGAAAGAAGAAATGATCTAAAACTAAAAGGACTAAAAACTAAAGAAAAAATAAGAAGAAATGAGATGTTCTATGAGATAGAGATATATATTGGATATGGATGTGGATGGAGATGATTTGAGAAGAGGGGCTAGAGCATCTATTTATAATATTAGGGTTTCGTGGAGAAGAGGTCGGGCATTAAACACATAGGACAAAGATAGGAAGTTGGAGCCGCCATGCTCGGATCAGCAAGGATACCCGATCGGGTATACACTTACCCGATCAGGTAAGTGGGCATATAGAAGCGGTTGACTAACGTTTCATCTTCCTTTGCTTGACTTGACTTCTATCATCCCCCTTGACCTCTCCAATCGGATTTGTTGATAGGGTTTGATGTAAAGCGATGGATTCTTCCGCTTAATTGATTGATCTTCCGGCAACTACGAAACTGTCTTTACTCCTTCTCTCTTTCGAATTAGTGAACCTTCTCGAAATGCCTTTCACTTGGTCAAGCTTTCTTCTTCAAATCGTCGGGTTCTAGGCAAATGCTCGGGAATATAGAAAAAGGGCGTAGAAACGTCACTTTCCCTACAAAACAGATTAGAACACAGGAATTCGCCTAGAAGACGATATTAGCTCATAAAATGGCTTAACAAAGCACAAATGACATATAAAACCGAGCTAAATTGGGGGTTAAAATCATACAAATATTCACTTATCAATCCCACTTTGAGTCGGTTTTACACATGTTATTGGTTTGAGCACTATTTGTTATGTGCTTTGTACTCTCATTCCCTTGGCTACCTCCACGTTCGTAAGGCTGGAATGTAGGAACGGGGAGTGTATCCTTACTGGTTAATTGCATGTGTTAGTGGGCATATGACGACGTTGTTGGGAGGCGAACGCTATGCGTTGATCGACCCGGCCGTCAAATGTTGCATACTTGTGAGGTGGTGTCATTGCATGTGACGTACCGCTTGTTATGATGCTTGTGCTCTTTTCCGCCTCTTTCGTGAAGGTTGACCGAATTTGGGGTACTCGGCTTCTATGTATGACCGAGTTTTGGATGCGAAATGTCATCGCATGTCGAATCGGAAAATGTTTATTCCGAGAGTCTGGTCAGGTTTAGACTAGGACCGTATTATCGTCGTCCTACCGGGAGGAAATTAGTCTACATATACAAAATGTTGAATCGTGTATGCGTTCAGGGAAATGTCATCCCGTGGATGCGATTTTAATCATACTTGCCATGTACACGGTGCTAGTGCGTGTCATTTACCGTGAGAGATGTTGTCAACGTATTTGTACGTTTGGATGGATGATTATATGATTGATTATTTGTGATCGTTGGATGACTTGACATGGTTTGTTTGTCGAGTCTCAATCTTATCAAACTTATGCCGCTAACGGAGAGATGCAAGCCCTAGTGAGTGTATGGTTGCCTACGAATGTCGTCCCCGAGTCTATCTATAGTATGAGGGTTACGGATTTTTACTTCATTTGCTCTTATCTTTATATATTGAATTGCCTATTTATTCTTCTCGTATTTCACATGTATATCTATATATGCATGCGTCTATTTCGTATTACCGTTTAAGTATGTTTATTGTGATATGGCTGGGAGAACCCGGAGTTACTCCCCACTGACTGTGGCGTTCATGTTTTTCATTGATGAACAGGTTGCTTTATTGGATGGCTTTTTGCTTGTGGTATTTTGGGTTCGGGTGTGAGCTAGCGGGCGTTGGCCTGGAAGAATCACCTCTAGACGTTGTTTAGCGAGTTTGCTAATAATTTGATATTCGATAACTTTTTGAGAGACTTCGTCTCTTTGTAGTATATTCTACTTTGGTTTGTAATTATTTGACATTCCTCGTATTTTTATCTTAGCATGTAAAAAGTTTTAAAAACACCGTATTTTCCGCTATATAAATCACATGCTTGTTATGTTTTATTTCCGCATTCGCGAGGGTTGTCACAGTTGATATCAGAGCTTTAACGCTCCCGAAGCACACACGTGAACCCTAAACTTAAATTACTTGACCTTGAAATAATAAATGAGAGATGGGTAGAAATTAAGGACTTTACTTGGTAGTCTATTTGTTTATGCTAAGTGTTTGGATTAACTTGTTTTGTTTTGTTTCTTATGAAGATGGTTAGACCTCAACTAGTAGAAAACGTTATGCTAGAAGCTCTTACGCAAGTGTTGAAGAATCAACAAGATGTGGCTAATGCCCATGCCGAGCAAGCCCTTCCTCGTAGAGAAGACAATCACCAGGGAGGATACGCTTGGGTGGCTAGCCAGATAGCCAGAAGCAAGATTATACCTTATGGTGGAGAGCCGAACCCTACCGAGCTATCGGAATGGTTTCGAGAAATGGAGAAGCAATTTGATTTATACCAAGTCCGTGAAGAGGACAAGGTAAGGATTGCAAAGCATTTCCTTGTAAGAGAAGCCAATAATTGGTGGGCGATTACTAGTGCCACCGCTACTCTTGAAGACAATTTAAATTGGGCTTGTTTCAAAGCTCTTGTTGAAGGTCGATTTTATCCCAAGGAACTCAAGCAACAAAGGCTAAAGGAATTTATTGACTTCAAGCAAGGTTACTTGTCGGCACAAGACTTCACCACGGAGTTCAAAAAGCTTGCTCACTTCGCTCCGAGGCTCATAAAGGATGACGAGGACCGAGCTTTCTATTACCGCAACAAGCTTAGTGCTTTACTTCAAAGCAAGGTGAGGAGAAATTCTACCTCCTTTGGAGAGCTATATGATGATGCTCTTTTGGCCGAGAACTCTATAAGGGCTATCAAAGATGAAGCAATGATGAAGAATCCCTCTCCTTCCTTCACTCCTAGGCCTAATTTCTATGGGAAGAGGTTGTTTACTCCGTCGTCCTCCAACTCTTATGCCAACAAGAGGAGATTCAATCCTCCTCCAAATACAAGTGCAAGAGCTCCCGCTCCTTTCATTCCTCGAGCTACTTCTAACGTGGCTCATAGGCCTTATGCTCCTCAAGCTCAAGCTCAAGGTCGCTTATGTAACCGTTGTAGACAACCACACCACCCCGGTGTGACTTGTTCCAACCGACCTTACGTTTGTTTCTTTTTCCAAAAGGGTGGTCACCGCTATGATGATTGTCCCGATCGAAAGTTGCCCCCTCCAATTGCCAAAACTAAGGGTTCTATCTTTGTTCTGAGCCGAGCCGAAGCCGATGCTCATCCGGAGATAATTACGGGTATGTTCTCAATGTTAGACCAACCGTGTCTTATTCTATTTGATACTGGTGCTTCTATGTCCTTCGTGTCTTCAACTTATGCTAATAAATTATCTATCGACCCTAGTTCTAGTGAGGATACTCCCATATCCTTACCATCCGGAGAAATTATTATCTCTTGTTCTACTCTATATCCTAATGTCCCAATATCTATTGCGGGTACTATCTTTCCCGCTAACCTCCTTAAGTTTCCTCTAGGAGAAATCGATGTAATTCTAGGTATTGATTGGTTAGCGTTATACCATGCTAGGTTCGAGTGTAGAGATCAAAAGAAGTTCTTTAAGGGGTAGAATAACCTATAAGGTATCTCATTCCCAAATGGGTGTGTCTTTGATTTCCGCAATGAAGTTGGTGAGTATAGTAAGAAAGGGTCACCAAGCATACTTGTGTATTGTGACTTCTACAACTACCTCCTTACCGAATATTGAAGATGTGCCTATAGTTTGTGAATTTGTTGATGTATTCCCCGAATATTTGCTTGGGATCCCTCCCGATCGTGATGTTGAATTTTCCATTGATCTTGTACCTGGTTCCGGACCCATAGCCAAAGCTCCTTACCGTATGGCTCCAACCGAATTGAAAGAGTTAAGGAAGCAACTTGATGATATGATTGAGAAAGGTTTTATTCGACCAAGTGCCTCGCCTTGGGGTGCTCCCGTTCTTTTTGTGAAGAAGAAAGATGGTTCCATGAGACTTTGTATTGATTACCGTGAGTTGAACCGGATTACAATCAAGAATAGGTATCCTTTGCCGAGGATTGAAGATTTGTTTGATCAACTAAAGGGTGCTTCTACTTTTTCCAAGATTGATTTGAGATCCGGTTATCACCAAATTCCCGTTCGTGATGCCGATATTCCGAAGACCGCTTTTAGTACAAGGTATGGTCACTTTGAGTTCAAGGTGATACCTTTTGGATTGACTAATGCTCCCGCTATTTTCATGGATCAAATGAACCGCACATTTAGTGAGTACCTTGACAAGTGTGTGATGGTGTTCATTGACGACATCCTGATTTTCTCCAAGACCGAAGAAGAGCATGATATTCATCTAAGGACTATTTTGGGTGTTCTTCGTCGTCAGAAGTGGTTTGCCAAATTCTCCAAGTGTGAATTTTGGTTACCTAAGGTGTCCTTTCTTGAACATGTAATTTCTAAAGAAGGTGTAATGGTGGATCCTTCTAAAATTGAGGCCGTTGTTGATTGGAAAAGTCCGACCGATGTTAGAGAAGTTCAAAGTTTTCTTGGTTTAGCTGGTTATTACCGTAGATTTTCAAGGATTTCTCAAAGCTTGCTAGACCAATGACCCAATTGTTGAAGAAAGAAACCAAGTTCGTATGGAATGAAGCTTGTGAAGCCGCTTTTCAAGAGTTAAAGAAAAGGTTAACTACCGCCCCGGTGTTGACTTTGCCTGAAGATGGTGTAGACTTTGATGTCTATTGTGATGCTTCCAAGATGGGTTTGGGTTGTGTACTTATGCAAAGTAGGAAAGTGGTGGCTTATGCTTCGAGACAGTTGAGAGTTCATGAAGTGAACTATCCTACTCATTATTTGGAATTGGCCGCCGTTGTTCATGCCTTGAAAGTGTGGCGACACTATCTTATTGGTGTTCATTGTCGTATATTCACCGATCACAAAAGTTTGAAGTACATATTTACTCAAAAGGAATTGAATATGAGACAAAGAAGATGGTTGGAATTGGTGAATGATTATGATTTTGAATTGTTGTACCATGAAGGTAAGGCAAATGTTGTTGCCGATGCTCTTAGTAGAAAATCTTCTCATGCATTGAATGTTATGCGGGTATTACCCAATGATCTTTGTGCCGAGTTTCAAAAGTTGAATTTGGAATTCATGGAGCGTGGATTTGATTATGTTGGTGCTATGACTGCCGAGCCTTTTTTCCTCCGTGAGATCCGCGAAAGCCAAGTTGATGATCCTACCTACAAGTTTATTCAAGCCAAGGTTCTTGAAGGAAAAGCTAAAGACTTCACGATTGATGACAAAGGTGTCCTTCGACTCCATGACCGTTTTTTTGTGCCTGATGCTCTTGTCTTGAGAAAGCAAATTCTTGATGAAGCTCACCTTTCCCCTTATTCTATTCACCCCGGAGGTGATAAGATGTATAAAGACTTGAAGCTACAATTTTGGTGGCCGAATTTGAAAGGCGATGTTGTGTCTTATGTTGGAAGATGTCTTACTTGCCAACAAGTGAAAATCAAACACAAGAGGCCCGGTGGATTGCTACAACCTTTGGATATTCCACTATGGAAGTGGGAATCTATTTCTATGGATTTTGTCATGGCTTTGCCAAGGACCGTTGGAAGTAAAGATGTCGTTTGGGTTATTGTTGATCGTTTGACCAAGTGTGCTAGATTCATCCCGATCAAAGAGACTTGGAGTTTAGATCGACTAGCGAAAGCCTATGTTGATGAGATTGTTAGATACCATGGTGTTCCCAAGGAGATTATATCCGACCGAGATCCGAGGTTTTGTTCGAGATTTTGGAAGGCTTTACAAGAAGCCATGGGTAGTAAATTGTTGATGAGTACTGCATTCCATGCCGCTACCGATGGTCAGACCGAGAGGACTATTCAGACTTTAGAAGACTTGCTTAAGGCTTGTGCACTCGACTTCCAATCTAGTTGGGAAAAGAGTCTACCGTTGGTGGAGTTTTCTTACAACAGTAGTTATCATGCCTTGATCAAGATGGCTCCTTATGAAGCTCTTTATGGAAGAAAATGCCGAAGTCCTATATGTTGGAATCAATTGAGTGATGTTCGTGACTTAGGCCCCGATGTTCTTGTTGAGACTATTGACCATGTGAAAGTCATTCGTGATAGAATAAAAGCCGCTCAAGACCGACAAAAATCTTATGCCGATGTCCGAAAAGACCGTTAGAATTTGAAGTTGGAGATAAAGTGTTCTTGAAGGTATCTCCGATGAAAAGTGTTAAAAGGTTTGGTGTAAAGGGTAAATTGAGCCCGAAATACATTGGACCATTTGATATTGTGAAAAGAATTGGCGCCGTTGCTTACAAGTTGGACTTGCCCCCGAATTTGGCTAAAGTTCATGATGTATTCCATGTTTCTCAATTGAGAAAGTACGTTAGTGATCCAAGCCATGTCTTTCAAGCGGAAATGCCTGAGCTTGAACCGAACTTGTCCGTTGAAAAGAAGTCGATCCGCATCCTAGATCGCAAGGATAAGAAGTTGAGAAGTAAAGTGGTTCCTTTAGTGAAAATCTTGTGGAGATGTACCAATGTTGAAGAAGAGACGTGGGAAACGGAAGCTTCTATGCGTATAAAATATCCAAGCCTATTCGATTAAGGTATCTTTCTTTCGCTCAAGTTTCGAGGGCGAAACTTTTTAAAATGTGGGGTGATTGTAACACCCGCAAATGTACCCTATTTTTATAGTAAAAATATTATACGGATACTTTTCAGCGAAATTTAGTTTTAGTTTAGAATTAAATTTTCCGTGTCTAATTTAGAATTTCCGAGTTCGTTTTCGGACTTTACGCGAGATTCCGAGTAAGTTACGTCTTAAGACGTTTATGGGCTTTTTCCATGAATTTTCCACTTACTCCCTCATATACTCACTTAAACCCTAAACTCCCTCACATTCAACCTACTCTTCTTCCTCACCAAGTAACCACCCAAAACTCTAACCTCCATATTTGATCAAGCTTATTATCGTCACTTCTCCTTCATTTCTCGCTCAAATTCTCTAAAGTTCGTCTTATTCTTTCCCTCTCATCGTCCTCTATCTTAATTGGTAATAAAATTACCGTCTTTCTCGCTTTTCAATTTATCCGTCTTTCTCAAAGGTGAATTATATTCATCTTTTATTATCTAATTGTAGGTGGTGACCTCCAAGACCTTGACAAGGACTACTACTTGATAGAAGAGGACCTAGACGAGGATTGAAGACGCGAAAATGTAACGGTGAAGGGTTACTCGATATCATTACGTGTTTTAATGTGTTTTCTATGTTAATAATCGTATTTAGAATAGGATTAGTAATCATAGAAATTGTGTTGTTGATGGTAGTTGTTGTTAGTTGATAATTGATAATGAAAATTGATGATTTGTGATGTTAGATGATGTTGTTGTATAATGAGCCTTAGTGAAAATTGTGAATTTCGTGCATAATTGACCCCAGCCGGCCGACCGGCAGCCGGTCAGCTGACCGGCTGGGGAGTGGCTGATGTTGAATTTTTGTTATGTAAAATCTTAATATGCATTACGTCTCAGCTGGCCGACCGGCAGCCGGTCAGCCGACCGGCTGAGACACATACCGTTTTGCCTTCGTTTTTCTCGTATGACTTTGGTCCCAGCCGAGTAGCCGGCAACCGGTCCCTTTGACCGGCTGGGACACGCTGCGTATTCAATTATTTTTCAAGTATGACACTAATGCCAGCCGGGTAGCCGGCAGCCGGTCCCCTTGACCGGCTGGCACACGCTGCCAAATCATTTGCAATTCTTGCTTATGTTTTCATTTATAATATTTCCGATGGTTCGTTTATCGTATAAATTTACGCAATGACTTTAAATATTAATGTTTCGAATATATGATATTCCATTCGCTTGTATCGCATGTTTTGTGACGGTTTTTCATATATCCCACTTTGAGTCGGTTTTACACATGTTATTGGTTTGAGCACTATTTGTTATGTGTTTTGTACTCTCATTCCCCTGGCTACCTCCACGTTCGTAAGGCTGGAATGTCGGAACGGGGAGGTGTATCCTTACTGCTTAATGGCAATGTGTTAGTGGGCATATGACGACGTTGTTGGGAGGCGAACGCTATGCGTTGATCGACCGGCCGTCAAATGTTGTATACTTGCGAGGTGGTGTCATTGCATGTAGCGTACCGCTTGTTATGATGCTTGTGCTCTTTTCCACCTCTTTCGTGAAGGTTGACCGAATTTGGGGTACTCGGCTTCTATGTATGACCGAGTCTTGGATGCGAAATGTCATCGCTTGTCGAATCGGAAAATGTTTATTCCGTGAGTTTGGCCAGGTTTAGACTAGGACCGTATTATCGTCGTCCTACCGGGAAGAAATTAGTCTACATATACGTAATGTTGAATCGTGTATGCGTTCAGGGAAATGTCATCCCGTGGATGCGATTTTAATCATACTTGCCATGTACACGGTGCTAGTGCGTGTCATTTACCGTGAGAGATATTGTCAACGTATTTGTACGTTTGGATGGATGATTATATGATTGATTATTTGTGATCGTTGTATGACTTGACATGGTTTGTTTGTCGAGTCTCAATCTTATCAAACTTATGCCGCTAACGGTGAGATGCAAGCCCTAATGAGTGTATGGTTGCCTAAGACATGGTTTGTTTGTCGAGTCTCAATCTTATCAAACTTATGCCGCTAACGGTGGATGACTTGACATGGTTTGTTTGTCGAGTCTCAATCTTATCAAACTTCATTTGCTCTTATCTTTATATATTTAATTGCCTATTTATCCTTCTCGTATTTCACATGTATATCTATATATGCATGCTTCTATTTTGTATTACCGTTTAAGTATGTTTATTGTGATATGGATGGGAGAACCCGGAGTTACTCCCCACTGACTGTGGCGTTCATGTTTTTCATTGATGAACAGGTTGCTTGATTGGATGGCTTTTTGCTTGTGGTATTTTGGGTTCGGGTGTGAGCTAGCGGACGTTGGCCTGGATGAATCACCTCTAGACGTTGTTTAGCTAGTTTGCTAATAACTTTGATATTCGATAACTTTTTGAGAGACTTCGTCTCTTTGTAGTATATTCTACTTTGGTTTGTAATTATTTGAAATTCCTCGTATTTTTATCTTAGCATGTAAAAAGTTTTAAAAACACCGTATTTTCCGTTATATAAATCACATGTTTGTTATGTTTATTTCCGCATTCGCGAGGGTTGTCACAGACATGTCACTGTTAGTTTTGAAGTACAAAACATGTATCAAGTTCAATGAATTCCTCTTACAACATCATGACTCTATCAATGACGATCTTCATCTTGATCATTCTTGGACATCTTGATTAGCACATGAAGCATTCCATCACTATAAGATTAAGACTTAAGAGGCACACATTATATAACCAAATGAGATTAATTTGTCTAAGGCATCATCAACAATCTAATGTAGAAATGGTCTCAACACTTCTTCTTGGTAAAGTTGTATTGGAGAGGTTTTGAGTTAGCTCAGGAAGATGAATTATAGCCTAAAGTATTATTCAAGGCCTCGGAGGACGCACTAGTACTTGCTGAATTCATTGGCACATCGGACAAACTAACTGGCACAAAATAATCAATTGAAGTCGGAGACAACAAGAGTTTCTTCCATTTTCTTTATTTGTCGAGAGTGTTAAATTAAAAAAATTCCCGCTTTCTTAATACAGCAATGATACTCACCTAACTCATTTCATTACCTCCAAAGTAATAGATGTTCCTTATGTCTAATTGATTATCTACTTTTATATTTTGTTTCTCCTACACATCACCATCCATTATTAAAGTTAATTAAAAACGTGAAATCGTTTCAGGATAATATTTAAACCGTTGACAAGTAATGAAGAGGAGAAATAATGAAGAGGATCCAAATTGATATTTGAGTAGCTGCGAGTTTGCTACTCTTCCTCCGTCTTTGTTTTTACTTCTTTTCTTTCTTGCTCGATTTTCTCATCTTTAAGCACCGATATATTGCCCTACGCTACTATCGTGATTCGTGACATATGAGTCACATACTAGCACTTTGATTATGAGTTTGACTCTTATTTACGTATTTACACAGCTCGAGCCAATGAGGTTCATCAACTGTAATTTAGGCGCTTGCAACAAACGCTATCATATGTGCATACACTTGCGTACCAAAATATAGATCATATATTTGGACGTGCATGAATAGAAGCATATACAACTAATAGAAGGCTCTTCGTAACAAAATAATATGAGCTCTGTTTATTTGGCGTTCAACAATACAACAAACAAAGCAAAGGAAACACACAATAATACAAATCTTGCTCATCAAAATTCAGCATGAAAGAAAAAGAACAGTCAAGAAAAATTGAGGCAAATATGATAGAATGAAAGGCGTTAAGCATAATCTATTCGTGGCCGTGGCGGTGCTTGTCCTTGACCTCCTGCTTGGCCTCCTTCTTGTCATGGTGTTCATGGAGTGCAAAGCCTCCGGCAGCCACGCCAATTGTAGCCGCGATTCCCTCGCTTACCTTATGTTTGTGGTGGTTCTCCGGGTCCTTTTTCGCCTCGTGCTTTTCATGCTGCATCAAATTTACATAAACATCATCAGATAGATCTTATTTGCTTATATAATTGACCCAAAACAAAAAAATTGTGACACTACGTACTTATAAAGTCTTCCATAGGCAGGCAATAAACACCGTCGATGAAAATAGTATATTTAAATATTTCAAAGCGATTAAAAAGGCACCTAATACATAAAAAGTTTTATTTATGTTTCATAAAGTTGTACGAGACCACATAAATTCTATCCGTTTTGTTTTTTTTACCTTGTTCAATCATGTTATTTATTTAAAATATTACTTGCAATCACTGCGGATGACAATGAATCGGGTTAGATCGGTTTTGAGAAATCTATACTCGTGCCACTTACTTATTGGATCATCGATCCATACTCAAAACTTAAAGATTGATACAAGTTGCATTATACTTTTTTCAAAACCATATCGCTTCCAATCCTTACTCGTACACCATAAATCTAAAACTCGACTGAAAACTTGATTTGATTGTATGAAAATTTTCATCATATATATACGACCAAA
Source organism: Heliosperma pusillum (assembly GCA_022085475.1). Classification (NCBI taxonomy): domain Eukaryota; kingdom Viridiplantae; phylum Streptophyta; class Magnoliopsida; order Caryophyllales; family Caryophyllaceae; genus Heliosperma; species Heliosperma pusillum. Next base: position 29,589 of record JAIUZE010011031.1, read on the forward strand.
TTGAAATTTCAAGTTCAATAAATCCTAAACTTCAAAAATATTTGGTAGAATTGGATTCGGGTGAGGGTATAGCGGGTGTGAATTAGGTTCAGGTTTTTCAACCGTGGATTTGGATGATATGGGGTTTTAAATAGTGAATAAAGTATTAAAATGTGTTATTAAGAGTTCGGTTTGGATCAAATTTTTTGGTTGGATTGAATGGAGTCGGGACACAATTGAGTAATGCCTCTAATTGAGTTTCGATCACTTACGCTCTTACACTCTGACACATAATGTCCCAAACGTGATTTACTAAAAGTTATCCAATAAAAATAAAATTAAAAAGTCAACCCCTCCCTTCGAACACATGAAACATATTATCCGCACGTCTAATAACATAATTAGACTTGAATATGACAATTAAATGAAAAAATAGCGAACCCATGTTATAATCACTACATATACTCAATCTGTATATAATTTTTAGGTCTCGATCATTTCTTTACCTTTGATTAAAATGTAAACATAAATTATAGGATCTTGATTAAAGCGATAATTACTGAGAGGTACTTACGTGATGTAGCCATTAGATCTGATAATAAAATCACTTGAGAAAGATAAAAGATGAACTCTTATTGTTTTGTCTTCTCCTGCCTTCCTTATTCTCTAATTCACTTTATTTATGTGTGTTTTTCTCAATACAGGTGTTGCTTATATAAAGAGGTGGCAGGAGGGGCTTAATAAGATAAGTGAGTCTGATATGTTAATGGCATGTAAACATTAACCGTAATCTACTTAATCTAGGACTCCTACTAAAAACCCCGAACAATATATTTAACCGTTATTGATTAAGGTGACTGACATCGGTAATTAGGTCCACATAACATAGAATTAAATAATAATTCTTACATAAAATACTAGCCACAATAAATAACAACGATAAATAAATGATCGCGAGAAGTGTAAAAATAAAACATGGAAAAACGAATAAAATTAAATTACCATTGCAAAGAGACCGGCACCAATGGCGGCAGCTTCGCCGAGGTGTTCAAGGTTCTTGTGGTGCTTCAACTCTTCCTCGGGTGTCTTAGGCGCTTTCTCCTCCTTGTCTTTGTGGTGGAACAAGTGGTGGTGCTTGTGCTCTTCCTCAGACATTTTCTTTGAACTTGATTGAACAAACTAACCAGATAATTATTTAATTTAGAAGGACTAGTACTTAGCAAATATTAGCTTGAATAACATTGAATCATCACGTATGCTTTATATAGGCACCCTTCATTTGTATGACCCGATTAATTTATAATTTTAAGTAATAATAATGTAATCTATCATAAAATATACTCTAGTAGCGATTAACGGGGTATATAGTATATGCTACTCGTAATTGTTATTTGTCGATTAACTTGCTTAATCAGGTATAATATTCCCAAAGGAACGTTCAATGAATTATTAATTTGACTGAGTAGTCGATAATTATGGAAATGGATCCTCTCCATTTCTTTGTTGTTCATTTTCTCCATTTCTGTATATTCTAATTTTATTTATTTATCTTTTCATTTCGAAATTAATTTATATCGAATATATCTGATCGGCGCTGATTTAATCAAAACCATTGACACATTTATCCTCATAAAGTCATAAGTGAGCCCATTTTTTTTTTTTTTAACAAAAGTAAACTGATTTAAATAAAAAGAAAGTCTACATCATAATCATATACATATTAGTATATTACCCATTTTCAAATGGGCAGTCACTAGCAACCGATAAATTACTTGTCATCCAATTAAACGAACTAAACATCGAGCTATTTCAGAGAGAAAACGCACGATGACATTTCTTAAATCCTCATGAGTGAAGCCTACTTGTGTCCTGATTTCCTGAATATGTTGATGAGCTCTACCTTCCTCAACTTGTTAAGGATTAATCCTCATGAGTGAAGCCTACTTTTGATGTTCCTCTTCTTTTCCTCAACTTCTAGATCCTCGTCATTTTAACCATTGAAAGTCGTCTAATAATTCATTTTGGCTGTGAAAGAATTCGATTGGAGTAATTAACTATTTATATGTGTTGCGACTTGCTGCATATTATCGTGCCTGCATGTCAAAACGAGATGTGGTATGCATATAAAATTATAAATTATACTCAGCAATTAGTCTCCCTTTTCAGACGAGCCATTATAATCTAAAATGAATAAATTGGGTTTTGAGACCATATCATAGCTAATATGATCATTTTTGGAAAAGAAAAAAAGATTATTATAAATTACTCCCTCCTATTCAAGATATTCTTACCTATTTTCTTTTTCGGTTATTCATGTTTTCTTCCCTATTTTCTTTTTTGGATGTGGGGTATTGTGTTTTGTGTGGTCTAAATTCATTTGGGTGTGGGATAGTGTGTTTTGTGTGGTCAAAATTCATTTCCTTAATCTAAGAGTCAAAATGAAAGGGGAATAATACATTGAATAGGAGGGAGTATAATATTAGCGACATCAGTGTGGTTGCATTTGATCATAAAATATTCAAACAAAATTTTGTCGTATTATTTGTCTGAAACAAAAAATTACCACATTATAGAAGGTCTAGAAAAAGACTCAAATGGGGGACTATGCGGAGATGTCAAGTGACAACTACTTAAATTAGAGCAAAATAGAAAAAAAATACAAATTCAGCCTAAATCGTTTGGTATATGCCTCGAATGTAATGCTAAAAAAAATTGTGACATGGTCCATTCTGGTAAAACACACAAATTGGCCTAGGTCGGTTTATGTGGTTTACACGAATCGGTCATGACCAGTTCGTATAATCCACACGAATTGAATGAGCCTAGTCCAGGTTATGTACTGCAGCGATTTCAGTGCATGTACACTACACAAATTGAATGGGCTTAGGCCAGTTCCTAGGTCATGGTCATCATAAGAGCAAGTCCAATGGTAAGCAAGTAACAAATAGCTTACTTTTGTCACATCATATTTTGAGATACAAAATTTTTGAGCTACCAAAATTGTCTAATGGTTTAGCTTACTTTTATACTATCTTGACATTTTTTTTCTCAATTTTATTTAATAATGTAACTTATCCATTTAATTTTCTATTGGTTGTTTTTTATTGTGGGTTCATTTAAGCTACTAGCTTAATGGAACTAGTAGCTTAAACCAAGCTATCATACATGGTCAACTCTAATTGTTTAGCAAAAATTGCAAGCAAGTTCCTAAGCTAGACCATTGAACTTCCTCTAATGTGACTGGCATTTCCATGTTACTAGGAAGATGTTTAATTTATGTACTTTATTTACATTTTATCATTTTGCAATGTTGTATTGTTGTCCGGTTTATATTTCCCTGTGTTATATGTAAATGTTGTAATATCGTTCAAGTTGTATTCCACCTATTTATCTTGTTTTTTTTTTTTTTGCTCTATTAACTGACATTTCTATCTTATGCAAATTAAACTTATATGGTGAAATAACTTTGACATATCTAGTCTATAAATAAATGACATAGCTTAACAATTCACATGTTTGGTTCAAAATGATGTTTGCACTTCGTTTTACTAATTCACTAAACATTGCATTTCAACTCAAAAATTGACTTAGTACAGATCTCTAAGTGCGGGCGGGATCAGGAGTCCAATTAAATATCTTCCAACACGTATTTTCACTCCTTACTCAAAATCATTCGTTTCTGGATGTCTGAATCCAAGTAGTTACAAGGATTATACTAACATGGAACACAAATGGACGAATCTTAAGATCTTTTAGCATTCTATGTCAATTTTGTTTTATACTTTATTGGCTAGAGTGGGAAGTGGATTCAAACTCCCACAAATTTCGGCGTTGACTGATCTTTCAAAGTTTTAATCTGACTTGAGTTTTTATCCTCGAGTTGATCTGATCCCAAAGCGACGTAATGTGAACATGTGATAAACTACGCATAGCGTATCCATAACATGGTCTCTAGGCTATCATATATACACGAGGATTTACCAAGTTGCAATCTAAGATATCGGCTTTGAATTCCCTTATCCCAAAAATAAAAATAAAAATAAAAATGAAAAAGCGTGAAAAATGCATCCTCCAAATAAACCACGTAAATTTCTCACGAGCATGTAAAGTGAACATGTAAGTTACCATTCAACTTAAACCTTGTCGTTCACTTTGTTTTCCCTTACTATAGTTTGGTTTTTCTAACATTTACCCTAAGGGTACACAATAAAAACTAATAAATATGAAAAGATTTACAACATATTCTCAATGGAGATGAAGTGTAAACTTACTTTTACCATTATTAGTGAGAATATCAGGAGTTCATTTTTAAAATAATGCTGAAAAAATAAGTATTTGTCGTTTTAGGTCGGGTTTAAAACTATTTATCAAAATGGTGTCCACGTAGGCTCGGATTTTCAAAACCTGAAATACGGAACAAACACGCCATTCTCAATGGCGTGTCTTTAATTTTTTTTTTTTTTTTTCTAAAAAAAAAATTTTTTTTTTAAAAAAAAAAAATAAAAAAAATTGTACTGTTCATAGACACGCCATTCCCAATGGCGTGTCTCTGTAAGAAAACCCGCCATTCCCAATGGCGTGTTTACTTTTAGTCAATTTTTGTAAGTTTGCATTTTCCTACTCACTAGAAACACGCCATTGCCAATGGCGTGTTTCCTCCGTGTTTTTGGTTCGCGAAATCCGAGCCTACGTGAACACCATTTTGATAAATAATTTTAAACCCGACCCAAAACAACAAATATTTATTTTTTGAGCATTATTTTAAAAACGCTTTCGAATATCAGATGGATCTCTTCACATCCAACTTATTAATATGTGCCTTTCGGATACTTGTTAAAAAAACTGATTTTAGTCTAAGTCTCCTCTTTATAGTTTAGCTTAATTAATTTGAGTTAACAACTAACCCTAACTAATCATGTTCACGAGACTCTAATCTATCTTCCTCTCTCCATTGACTAACGAATATGAAAAAAAAGGCGTGAACAAAAAGCCAAATGATAGGTACATCCGTACATCTAATTAGGGCTGAGCAAAAATATACGATACGGTTTTATTATACGTATCCGATACGATATACGGTTTCAATTATACGGATTTCCGTATATCCGATACGAATTTCCGTATATACGATACGGTTTATAAAAAACCGTATCGGATACGTATCGGCAAAATTTTAAACCGGATATACGGTTTCCGATACGGTTCCTATTTTTAATATAAAATATAAAAATAAAATCATAAAACCACTAAACGTCGAGTATGTCCGTGACTCAATCGTATTACTTGTATACATTTTATTATTCTTAAAATATGTGATACTCTTTTAAATTATTAAGAAAAATCATAAAATCACAAAAAAAATACAAATAAGACATAAAATTTTACATAATTAAATGAAAAACCGGATACCGGATATACGGTTTCCGGATATACGGAAAAACCGTATCAGATAAGGATACTCAAAATTGAGTTTTTTAAAACCGGATATCCGATACGGTTTTGAAAACCGTATCGGATATCCGGTTTTGCTCACCCCTACATCTAATGAAACTACGCCTATACCCTTCCTTCGTTACATTTTTCCCTTTCTATTAATCTCCATCATCAGTGTGAATGATTGTGGATTGTCGGTGTATTTTTGGGTGGACCCGCCTTCATCACCCACCTTTCTTCTCCTGGGCCCCTTCCAGTTGTAAAGTTAAACGTACAACAAAACCCTACAATTTCCCCATTTCTTTCTCCAATTAGTCTTGAACTTGTAACGGGTATCTTTCTCACAAACTTTTGAGAGGGATTTGACCCGTTACAAACTTGTGACAGATAGTGGCCGTCACAAATAAGAATTTGTATTCTTTCTCAATAGATACTCTTTTGGAACTGGTCAACTTCTAAACTTCTACATTACATAGGTACTAGGTAGATAAGTATGAGACAAGTATAAAGAATTATGTGGATAATTTTTGATCCGTCATATATTTGTGACGCATATATCTATCAAAAATAAGAATTTGAGTTTCCTTAATTCCTCATTTTAGTTTTCACAAATTAAATTTATGTGTATTCTAGTTACTCCCTCTTATTCTATGTATTCTTCCTCTTTAATTTGCTTTTTGCACAAGGAATAAGAAAATCAATTTAGGTCACACAAAATACACAACCCCATATGCAATTCAATATGTACCACACAAAGCAATCCCAAAAAAGGAAATAACGAAGAAAACTTGAATAGACAAATAAGGAAATAGGGAAGGATAAATGGAATAAGAGGCAATATTATATATATTTGTATATCAGGATATCATCATTAAATAAGGAATATAAATGCTCTAAAAACATTAAACACGATAAAATAAGAGTTTAAATAACATTAAGTCACATAAGAGACGAAATCATATATATTTATTGTAATACCATTTCATAACTTAAGGTAATAATTCTATCGGATGTAATAAAACCGACACTACAATTAAACCTGACAAACGGGGCGTGCGGATCGAGTCTCGAATTGGGTCATGCAGGTCGGAGAGTCGGATTACGGTCAGAATTCGGTAAAAAAAAAAGTTCCAAACATCTTTTTTTGATACCATTTGAAATTAAAAATGTATTTAAGATAAAAAACAAAAAGTGTTCATATTAATATTTAATCATTGATAAACAAGATCCTCAACTTTTACGTCTGGCTTTTCTGGTACATCCGATTCTAGCGATGTTAATTATTCTCAGACTCCTTCTACAAGTCTGGCTGGTGGAATAGGTTGGCCACACTCGACACTGGCTTGGATTAATCTCCCCTGTTTAGCCAGAAACGACAGTTGAGAACGTTTCACCTCAGAACGAGGTATGAGAAATTATGCTACTTTAATAATTCTTTTATTACAAAAGTTTTATAAAATTGATTTTTTTTATTAGTGTTTGTTATTAGTAGTTTTTTAACTATTATTTCAAATAAAATATATAAATATTAGAGTTTTAATACAATTCTTGATTTATCTTTGACTCGATGGGACTATCCTTTCGAGTCGGGCCCGACCCTAAGTTAACTGGAATTCAGCTTCGGGTTAATAGTAAGCGAGTTAAATATATCCTGAAAACATGGCAGCAAATAAGAATCATTTTTAGACAAAAAATTAATATAAAATTGTGGACTATCATATTTATGCCCAGAATTTTTGAAAATTTATCATCCTTTAAATTTCAATTCCGACAATAACACATATTCTCATTTAAGATGAATATTATCCGTCTTAAGCTTAAAACGTGCCAAATGTATATACCAAATCAGTAGCTCACTTTTTTATCTAGAAAACACCAAAATATTTGTCTTTATTAGCCACATATAATCGTATTTAACACATCTTAAACTTAACACGGATATTACCGATATCAAGCTTGACTTACCGTGAGCCTGTGACATTAATTATTATTTTAATAATAAAAAAAGTGACAATCTACTATATACTAATCCACAAACATTTGCTGCTCTGTGATTGGCTGCAGGATTTTAGGAACAGTAGGCCCCACATCAAAACTAAAACATTAATTACCCTCTCCCCTCTACTGATTTATTTAAACTCTGTTTACATATTTACAAACTATGTTTGCATATTTTATTTACATATTTACAATTCCATAATTTTATGTTGTTTAAATACTTTCATATTATTTCAAAAACAATAGTTGTTTTTTCATTTAAAAAAAACTGTAATTATTTTTTAATATTATGGTAACATAATAGAGATATTACCTTTTTCAAAAAAAAAGTTTCATAATAAAAATAATAATCTATGAATAATGTACGAAAATACGTATGTTTTCAAAAAAAAAATTGAAGTATTTTAAAAATGATGTATAAAGAAAAAAGAGAAAAAAAACTAAAATATACTAACTTAACTACTCTGTAAAAAACCACTTTAAAACAAAAATATAATTGAAGGATGAAATAAAATAATAATAATAATAATAATAATAATAATAATAATAATAATAATAATAATAATAATAATAATAATAATAATAATAATAATAATAATAATAATAATAATAATAATAATAATAATAATAATAATAATAATAATAATAATAATA
>JAIUZE010011032.1:0-40782 GCA_022085475.1 Heliosperma pusillum
TCAAGATGGCTCCATATGAAGCTCTTTATGGAAGGAAATGTCGGAGTCCTATATGTTGGAATCAATTGAGTGACAATCGTGATTTAGGCCCCGATGTTCTTGTTGAAACCATTGATAATGTGAAGGTAATTCGTGATAGAATGAAAGCCGCTCAAGACCGTCAAAAGTCTTATGCCGATATCCGAAGAAGGCCGTTAGAATTCGAGGTGGGAGATAAAGTATTCTTGAAGGTATCTCCAATGAAGGGTGTTAAACGGTTTGGTGTTAAGGGTAAATTGAGCCCGAAATACATTGGACCTTTTGATATTGTGAAAAGGATTGGTGCCGTTGCTTATAAGTTGGATTTGCCCCCGAATTTGGCTAAGGTTCATAATGTATTCCATGTTTCTCAATTGAGGAAGTATGTTAGTGATCCAAGCCATGTCTTTCAAGTTGAATTGCCCGAGCTTGAACCGAATCTATCCTTTGAAGAGAAGCCGATCCGTATCCTAGATCGTAAGGATAGGAAGTTGAGAAGTAAAGTAGTTCCTTTGGTGAAAATCTTGTGGAGAAGTGCTAATGTCGAAGAAGAGACTTGGGAAACTGAAGCTTCTATGCGTAGTAAATATCCGAGTCTTTTCGAGTAAGGTATTTTTTCTTTCCCTCAAGTTTCGAGGGCGAAACTTTTTAAAAGGTGGGGTGATTGTAACACCCGGAAATGTACCCTATTTTTCTAGTAAAAATATTTTACGATTCCTTTCAGCAAATTTAAGTTTTAATTTAGAATTTTATGTTCCGAGTCGAATTTAGAATTTCCGAGTTCGTATTTGGAATTCCCGCGAGATTCCATGAGAATCCCGTCTTAACGCAAGTTTGACTTTCCTTGACTTTTTCCCTCATATTTCCCTCATACTACCTTAACCTATTTTCATTCTCACAAACACAATTCAAGCTTACTTCTTCTTTAAGAAAAAATCAAACCCTTGCCTCCATAATCTTTCCATTCTTAGAATCATCTTAGCTCACTCGTTTATTGTCAAAATTCGCGTAAGTTCGTCTCATTCTTTCCCTCTTACCTTCCTCTATCCGTATTGATAATAAAAGTATCGTCTTTCTCACTTTTCAAACTTTCCGTCTTTCTCAAGATGAATTTTATTCATCTTTTATGATCTATTTGTAGGTGTTGACCTCCAAGATCCCGACAAAGACTATTTCCTAATTGAAGAGGAGCTTGACGAGTAGTGAAGACGCATAAAGGTAACGGTGAAGGGTTACTCGATATCATTTACGTGTTTTACATGCTTTATATGCTAGAAATCGTATTAGATTACGATTAGTAAGCTTAGGAATCATGTTATGAATAATGAATGTTGTTAATTGATGATTGTTGATGATGAACATTGATTGTTGATAATTATTAGAAGTGAATTATGAGAATTGAAATGAATTGAACAAGTAATGAAGGCTCTCGGGTGGAGTTGTGCTCCCAGCCGGGTGACCGGCCGCCGGTCTGCCCACCGGCTGGGAACACATCAGTAAGACTTGTGATTTTTGTATAGCGGTGTTCCTGGCCGGGTGCCCGGCCGCCGGTCTCCAGACCGGCGTGGAGCACACTGCTCTGTTTTTGGTGATTTTTGGGTTTTGGCTTGATGCGCGAGCCGGGGTACCGGCCGCCGGCCCCCTGACCGGCCGGCACTACGGCGTTATGTTTTTCCTATGATTTCTAAAACTCGTAATTTATAATAGTTCGCATGATTCGTTTATCGTATAATTTTACGTAGTGACTTATAATATTCATATTTTGGATATATGATATTTCATTCGCTTGTATCACATGTTTTGTGACGATTTTTTCTATGTCCCACTTTGAGTCGGTTTTTACAAATGATACGGTTTGAGCACTATTTTGTCTTGTGCTTTGTACTCTCATTCCCTTGACTACCTCCACGCTCGTAAGGCTAGAATGTCGGAACGAGGAGGTATCCTACTGCTTAATTGCATGTGTTAGTGGGCATACGACGACGTTGTTGGGAGTTGAACGCATTGCGTTGATCGACCCGGCCGTCAAATGTTGTGTACTTGCGAGGTGGTGTTATTTGCATGTAGCGTACCGCTTGTTATGAGGATGATGCGCCTGTTCCGCCTCTTTCGTGAATTGATCTACCGAGAATGTGGGTACTCGGCATTTATTATTATTTAAGCCCGAGTCTTGGGTGCGAAACGTGATCGCATATCGAATCGGAAAATGTGATTCCGAGAATCTGGCCAGGTTTAGATTAAGAGCCTTATCGTTCCTACCAGGAGGAAATTAGTCTACATATACGAAATGTGATCGTGTATGCGTTCAGGGAAATGTGATCTCGTGGATGCCTTTTAATCATACTTGCCATGTACACGGTGCTAGTGCGTTTCATTTACCGTGAGAGATGTCGTCTTTGTGTCGTAGTTCTTGAATGCGTGATTTCATGAGTTATTATTCATGGTCATTGCATGCATTGGGAATCGTTCCAGGAATTTGGTATGTTTGAATGGATGATATATTGAGGATTTATGGGATCATTGCATGGACTTTGGCCATGGGTTGTTTGTCGAGTCTCAATCTTATCAAACTTATACCGCTAACGGTGAGATGTAAGCCCTAGTGAGCGTATTCGGTTGCCTAAGAGTGTCTTCCCCGAGTCTTTGTATCGCATGATGGATTCAGACTTGTAACTCTTATGCTCTTATCATTATATCTCGAATTGCCTATCTATTCTTATCGTATCTCACATGTATATCTATATATGCATGATTTTTCTTTTGTATTTCCTTCTATGTACGTTTAATGTGATATGGCTGGGAGAACCCGGAGTTACTCCCCACTTACTGTGGCATTCATGTTTTTCATGGATGAACAGGTTGCTTGCATGGATGGCTTTTTGCTATGATATTTTGGGTTCAGGTGTGAGCTAGCGGGCGTTGTCCCTGGAAGTTTCACCTCTAGACGATTTTAGCTAGTTTTGCTAAACACTTGTTCTTTGCTAATATTTTGAGAGACCCCGTCTCTTTGTTGTATTTCGTACTTAGTTTGTAATATTTTGACACTCCTCGTTTTATCTATCTTGCATGTATAAAAGTTTTTAAAATACCGTATTTCCGCATATTATTTCACATGCTTGTATGTTTTATATTTCCGCATTCGCGAGGGTTGTCACAATTATAGCTGTGTGGGTTAATGTTTAGATTAAAATGAAGAGATTGGAACGTACATGGATGTACGAAGAAAGATTTAGTAGTAAACAACATGATGAGTATGATTTATAAAGGGGATTGCCGAGTTTATTGAATTTGCTAAACAACAAGATGCGTATGATTTAGTAGTAAACAAACTTAGGTGTCCTTGTATTAAATGCGAAAACATGAAATATCTACATGATATTGAGGTTCAAGAACATCTTTATATAAACGGGTTTTGTCCAAACTACTACAATTGGATTTCTCATGGAGAATCTTATTTTACACTTCCCGAACAATCTCAAATCCCACGCACAAAATGAGAACCCATATAGAGATATGGTAGTTGATGCCTTTGAGTCCAATATTTTCAATAATGATCATATACCAATGAATGACGAAGAACCACACCCACAAGCAAAAGCCTTTTTTGACATGTTAAAGGCGAGTGAAAAACCATTATATGAAGGGAGCAAAATGTCATTGTTAGAAGCCGCCTCTAGGATAGTAACTTTGAAATGTGAGTACAATTTGCCATTTAATTGTGTTGATGGCATTGCTTCTTTGATTGAGGATATTATCCCCGATAATAATGTCATGACCCGATCATTCTACAATACCAAAAAAGTAGTGAAAGGTCTACAACTTCCGCATTACAAGATTGATGCATGTCCCGATGGATGTATGCTCTTTTGGAAGGATGATGCCTCGCTTGATAAGTGTAGTAAATGTCAAAAGGCTAGATATAAGACAATTGAGGGAAGTATTGTCTTGAAGGGTAAAAAAGGAAAGAATGCAAAAAAAAACAGAGGTGAAAAGAGTAAGAAACCAATATCCGAAAACCCCGTAACTTACTTTCCTCTAGCTCCTAGACTTCAAAGAATGTTTGCTACCAAAAACATTGCCGAGAAAATGAGATGGCACAAGGAAAATCCTCGTACTCCGGGAAAGATGTGTCATCCGAGTGATGGAGAGGAATGGAAGCGGTTTGATATGCTTTATTCCGACTTTGCCGAGGAACCCCGTAATGTGCGACTTGGCCTGTGTACGGATGGTTTTGCTCCATTCGGTCAGCATGGTAAAAAGTACTCTTCTTGGCTCGTATTGGTCACTCCATAAAACTTACCACCTTGGTTATGTATGAAAAAACAATTCATCTTCTTGTCACTAATTATTCCTGGTCATGATAATCTAAAAACCGCCTTAGATGTTTATTTGCAACCTTTGGTGGAAAAATTGAAATAATTGTGGGAAGTAAGTGTGCAAACATATGATGTGTCACTAAAGCAAAATTTTCAACTAAGAGCTTCATTGTTGTGGACCATTAGTGATTTTCCCGCCTACGGTATGCTATCTGGATGGTCTACCGCGGAAAAACAAGGCATGTCCTTGTTGCATGTACGAAAGCAAAGCATTTTCGCTTCCTTGTTCCAAAAAAGTGAGTTGGTTTGATTGTCATAGACAATTTTTACCGGAGGGGCATGCCTTTAGGAGCAACAAAAAAGCTTTCAGAAATGGTAAAGTGGAGCGAAATCATGCTTTAGATCGACTACCGGGGGATAAGGTGTGGGATATGGTTTGTGATTTGTCACGTACTGTTGATTGTACTAAAGCAGAGACAGATGAGCTAAAAAGGAATAAAATTGGTTGGTTTAAAAGAAGCATTTTTTGGGATCTTCCTTATTGGAAGACGATGTTAATTAGGCACAATTTGGATGTAATGCATATAGAAAAGAACTTCTTTGAGCAACTGATTCACACGATTATGGATGTAAAGGGAAAGACTTGTGATACTGTTAAATCACGAGAAGATTTGAAAACAATTTGTCATCGTCCCAAACTTCACATTCGTAGCGATGAGTCTAAGCCAAAATCTATTTTTACACTTGACAAAGCTCAAAGGAAGGTATTATGTGAGTGGTTAAGAAAGTTAAAATTTCCAGACGGATATGCATCCGATTTTAGTCGATGTGTTGATATGAAGGAGCTAAAGTTGCAAGGCTTGAAAAGTCATGATTGTCATATCTTCATGGAACGATTATTACCTGTATCTTTGAGACATCTCCTCCCCACTCCCGTGTGGAATGCAATTGTTGAGATAAGTTAATTTTTTCAAGATTTATGTTCGTTTTCAATATGTGTTGATGACATGATTCGTCTTAAGGAGCAAATACCAGAGATATTGTGTAAGTTCAAGATGATATTTCCTCCATCGTCTTTTAATTCCATGGAGCATGTACCGATACATTTGCCTTACGAAGCCAAAGTTGGAGGGCCCGTCCAATATAGGTGAATGTATCCATTTCAAAGGTAAGAGCTAACTAGTAATTAAATTATAATTATTATCGTACTATATAATTAATTTAATATTTATATACTAGTCTTAACAACTATTAATCCCATCAATTATTGAATAGGTTTCTTAATCACGTGAAGAAGAAAATTGGTAACAAAGCTCGGGTTGAAGGTTCTATATGCAATGCGTATTTAACGGAAGAGATTGCAAATTTTTGCTCTCTTTACTTTGAAAAACATATAGAAACCAAAGCAAAATACTTAAGTGTCGATAAAGCGGATGAACTTGAGACAAGTTTACCCGAGTTTTTCCAAATGCATGATGATGAGGGTTGTTCATCAATTGGGGGAACAAGATATTTGGATGACAAAAAATATGATCGTGCTCACCTTTACGTTCTTTCTAATTGTGAGATTTTGGAATCATATGAAACGGAGTTTGTGAATGATTTCATTAAAGCACATCCTAATGTGAGTAGAGATGATGTTTGGAGTAACCATGAGGATCAATTTACAGCATGGTTTCGGAACCATGTAATTGAGTTAAATATCCAAGATGATTTGATAAGGACTTTGGCCTTCGGTCCTTCACGAATGGTTAAAACGTGGAATAGTTACTCGATCAACGGATTAATTTCCATACATTCAACTACGGTAAAGATACGGCTAGGTGCAATTATGGTGTTACTATTTCTTCTCTTGATGACAATTAATACTATGGTATAGTTGAGGATATCTTTGAGTTGAGCTATAATGGGTGTGAGCGTTCTTATAAAACTGTCTTATTTAAGTGTGAATGGAAGGATAACTCTGTGGCCGGTATGAAAGTTCATGAACGTTATAAACTCGTCGAAGTGAATCATTGTTGGAGCTAGTGTCCTCCACAGTTAGTGTGATAACATAAATAAATCTCTTACAGGTTCACAGGATATACTTAGTATTCTTATCAGTTGATTAACGTTTATCGATAACGGTTGGCTTGCTAGGAGTTTGACGTTATTGTCATTTTAATGGCGGTGATCAACTGGTCCCTAAAAGTCACACCTAAAGGATGTGTCTGAGTGATGTGATTATATGAATAATATAATCATATTGATGCCTTATTATATGACTAAAAGATTAGTCGATGTATATGACTAAAAGGTTAGTCAATGTAATGATGATACGATTATTTAATAACGATTAAATAATATTAGCTGAGACGAATTAAATGTAATTCATAATTGAATATAAACCGTTATATTTAATCAATGTATATAATATAAACTTAAACGAATTAAAATGTTAATTCGTAATTAAACATAATATGTTATATTTAATTACCAAATTATAAATATACGGATATTTATAGTTGATGTATATATTATATTACATGCTAATATAACCGAAAAAGGAAGGAGAAAATAGTCTTTTTATACTCCTAATTTTCGGCCAATAAGAAAAATAATAAGAGAAAATATCTCCTATTATTCTTTTATGGTAACTAGGTCAAAAACCCTAACAACAAGAGTAGTAAAAAGAGGAGAGACTCCTCCTTCTACCACTTGAGGGATCCGGCCGTATAGAGCAAAGAAGAACAAGAAAAATTCTGATTTTTCTCTCTAATTCTCTCTATCAATCATCATCACACAAAAGCAAAATTAGCAGTAACTTTTCTCTAAAATTCTAGCACAAGCAAGGCATATCTTGGAGCATCTTGGGTGCAACAATTAGGAGAATATCGATTTCGATATTGTTCATAGGCCAAATTTGCTAGGATCAAAGGTTAATTCTAAATTCCTATAATTTTATATTATGCAATTCATTTATGACTCGTAATTCATATACTATAGTTTCGTTATAATCCGTAAAATTAATGACGAAATATACCGATATTTCTAACAAGTGGTATCAGAGCCAGGTTTACGAAATTATTTTATATAATTTCATAATGGATGAAATATAAGATTAGAATCATTATTTTTGTTTTTTTTTATTTCTGCCTAGAAATTTTTTTTTTGTACTTTACTGTTCATCCGTATTAAAAAAAAAATTATTGGTACTGTTCATCCGTGAAAAAGAAAAACAAAATTTTGCCTTGTTTTTCCATTTTGATTCATTATAATTGTTGTTTTAAATAGTTAAGACGATAACATGATGAAGTTGTAGTTGTTTTGATTTAATGAGGATTAAATTAAAATGTAAATGGAATTCGATTTGAATGTTCATCGCTATATATTTTTCGGTATTCATTGATTTAGATATTCATTTTAAATTGTTAAATTGAATCATCTAGTTTGTATCGATGTTTAATAATGACTAGATGTTGATAATTTGTACCGATCTTGAAAATATTAGTAACATCAAATTAATTTTTTTTAAAAAGAAAAAAAAACTGTTTTTTATTTTTGGGCCGAAAGTTTTTTTTGTTATTATTCATTATAATGATAATGTTTTGTTTATTGTTGTGAAGAAGTTCACAATAATTGGATACCCAATTATTTTAAAAAAGTTTAAAATAATGTTGTATTAATTCATGTTAAAGAATATGAATTAAAATTGGATTATGTTTGGTTGGGGTTTTTGTGATTAATTAAGGAATTGTCACATAATTTTGATCATTTTAAAAGGTGGTTTGGATAAATTACTCTTCATAATTAAAGAATTATGTCTTGAATGATTAATTTATAGTTGATGCATTTTATCTTGTTGAATGAATGGTTGAATGGTTTAATTTACGTATTTTTGCAATCGGTTGTAATTTGTATTACCTAGGGTGGCCTTAGTTGATCATGTTTTCGTAATGATGGAAACATGATCTTTGATGTAATTTTGAGATCTCGAATCTCCAGTTTATTTTTCATTAAATTATGTTTTTAAATTAGAATGTAAATAGGTTTATATTTTGTAATTTATTAAATGTATTTTGAGAAGACTAAAGATGGAGATCGGATTGCTCACTCCCGCTACATGGACCAAGATGGAACATCAAGACCAGCTTCTCGGGTCCAAATGGGTTGGATTCCAAAGTTGTATTTTTGTTCATTTTGGTAGATAGGCCACACTAGGACTTTGTAATATTTTTATGTATTTTTCCATTCTTGTTGCTTTTTCATCACATGATAGTTAGTGCATCATATTCCGCTTAAACCAAACCACCTACTACTAAAATGCATGAAATTGACTCATATTGTTTGAATGTTAGTTATCATGGACATAAAGATGTTACTCGAATTTAAGCCATCATTTTAGTTTATTCATTCTTGCATGTTAGATATTAGTTCACTTAAAATTGAATTAAAATAAAATTGATGGGATCTTCCTCTAAACCTAAAATTGAGACTAGTCTTTATAGGCCAAAATACTATGAATCCCTTCTTCGTCGGTAGGCATATAGGACCTTACTCTCTATATGACCCCTTCTACGTTGGGTAAGTAGTGTGTGTTGACCTATTTTATCTCAACATTATAGTCCGAAGAGTTTCTCGTGATTATGATGGACTAAAGATAGAATTTACAGAAATTTATCGACCAAGAGTTCTAAAGGTAGATTAGCCAAGAGGTTGGCTTATCAATTTACAGATAATTGAGTCTTGGGATCATTTATATAATTCTTGAGGGAGGTCAATTGTATAAATGCTCGAGTCTTTGCATTAAAACAAATTTTGCACTAGACTTAAATTCAAACCGATGAGTATGCTTATTATGTTTTTCTTCTTTTTCAGTGTAGAACTCGTTTACATTGATAATACTGCTTATAACAAATGGCTGGAAATACTGATATCCCTATGCCAAGTGCCACTCTCGCGCGCGAATCCTGGCTTAAAGCTTTTACGGACCACATGAATCAGTCCACACGACTGAAAATGACGGGTCCAACTTTGCGGATTGGGAGGCGGCATTACGGAATATTGCCATTGCTGACGGTAAGCTCAAGTACTTGACTAAGCCAATACCGCCAAACCCAGGCCCCAATGCGAGAGCTAACGAGACACTTGAATATAGTGACTTCGTTATGGAAGCGGGTGCGATAAAGAACGTACTCATCTTTGCAATGGAAAGCAATTTGCAAAGACGCTTCATTGCCCAAGGTGCAAACAAGATTTTCACCACGCTCACTAACGAATTCTCAAAAGCACCGAGGATCGTTACTTATGAGCATACCAGTCGCTTCTTTGAGGCGAAACTCCAGAAGGGCCAACCGGTTAGCCCACACATTCTTGATATGATTGAGAATGTCGAGAAATTGGAGGCACTTGATTGCAAAATCAACAAGAGCATAATCATTGACTGTGTGCTTCATTCACTTCATGATGGTTTTGCCCTTTTCAGGGCAAATTACTATATGAATGATATGAAGAAAAGTCTTCATCAGCTACACTCACTTCTCGTGCAGACCGAGAATGATATGAAATTGAGTGGGAGCATGAAGCAAGACGTTCTCATGATTTCCAACAAGGGCAAAGGTAAGGGCAAGGCTCATGGCAACCTAGCTATAGGAAAGCCAAAGTTTAAAAAGCCAGGAAACAGCAAGAGTGGGTCTGGTGAGACCAGTGGCTCACAAGGCAAGCCAAAGAGCAAGGACAGTAACATGGAGTGCCACCATTGCCACAAGACTGGGCATTGGAGGAGGAACTGTCCCGTGTACCGTAAGGATATAAAAGCAGGCCGCGTCACTTCTGTTGGTATGTCATCTTTTATTCATATGATTGAGATCAACCATGCAAGTTTCGGAACTTGGGTACTTGATACAGGTTGTGGTTCTCATCTGTGTAATCATTTGTAGGGCCTAAGAAACATCACACCTCTCGCAAAGGGTGATGTGGACCTGCGAGTGGGAAATGGAGCAAGAGTTGCTGCAGTTTCAGTGGGAACATATGTAATCCAACTCCCGAGTGGTTTTGAGTTATATTTATATAACTGTTGCTATGTACCCAGTTTATCTAAGAACATTATTTCTGTTTTCGTACTAGATAAAGACGGTTTTTCATTTTCAATAAAAGACAATAGCTGTATTTTCTCTTTTAATGAAATGATTTATGGCAAAGCAGTTTCCATGAATGGAATTTATATCTTAGATCAAACCACAGACATATTGCATGTGAATAATAAGAAATTAAAGGTTGGTGACAAAGATCAAACTTATCTATGACACTGCCGTATGGGACACATAAATGAGAAACGTGTAAAGAATAGCTTGTTTTTTATTGGAAAAAGAATAGCTTGATGTTTTTGACGAGATGGGGAAGGTATCATCTTTATCCTCAGCTTTGAGCTGAGACTCAGCTTCACAATTATCTTCACATTTACCATCACCATTGGCTTCACAACTACCATCAGCATTAGCTTCACAATTACCATCACAATCCATGGTACCATCTGAGCTAACATCAACTTTGTCTTGATTGGTATTTAACTGTAGAAGCGTCGTTGTTGAGCAGCAACACATGACTTCAAGACGCAAGATCACAGGGGTTTACGCCAGCATCAGACATAAGAGGGTTTTTACCTGTGTTGGAAGAACCCAAAGGATCAAGAGGATAAGCAACTTGTTTCCCATTCGGGTTTACCACTAATATGTGAACCACTGTACTGAGGTCTCGATTAGCTTCTTTATTACCGGGGTCAAGTTGGATAACATGCTCAAAGTCCTTCATAGCCTCCTTTAGAAGATTTGTCTTTGAATAAGCTAAGCCTCTACGATACAAGGCTTTAACATTAATTACGGGGGTCAAATTTTAAGACGAAGTTGAAATAACAGCATGCCTGATTATAACGAGAGTGTTTCAATTTGCAAGCTGGCAGGTTAAGGACAAGGGAAAGGGCTACGGAGGGGAAAGAAAGTTAATTATAAGAGGGAGAAAAACCAATATAGCATATGAAATTAAGGGCTTGCTTGTAAAGGCTGATTAAAAGGGACAAATTACCTTCTTTGAAAAGAGAGTTACCCCTATCCTTCATCAAAGGTATACCGTAAATAGATGGCTCTCCCATGCTTATAATCCACCCATGCTTATAATCCACCTAATCAAGTCTACATCCTCCAAATCACTGTCGTCAAAAATAAATAACTTGCTAAGGTTTAGAAGAAGTACTTGATGATCCATTTAAGAGAGAAAGAGAGAAATAGAAAACAGTAGAGTAGGGGTTAGTTAAGCAAATAAAAAAAAACACCAGAAGTGAACGAATAACTACTACCACCAAAGCATTAACAACCAATAACAATCTTGACTAACCACCAACAAGATGGTCGACCACGAAAAGATAACGAAAAGCCACCCAACAATTGCTGGCACCAAGTTCGAGAGCATGGAAGGTAGGGGTTGGCGGTAGTAGTAGTTTCAAGAAAGCTCAAAAGAGAGGGAAAAGGAAAAGAAAGTTAGAGAGGTAGAGGCGGCTCAATGTATTTCAAAGTTGCAACTTGCATGCACTTGTAATAGAGTAGAGATTTGGCATGCACAACCTACTGAAAATAGCGTTGTCTTCAGGAAGTCCTTACTTTGAGGGATGATTTCATTCAGATGTGGGGTCTAGAACTGTTGTTATGTTAAAGGATTAGGGTTAGGTTACGAGTTACGGCGGCTATCGTCTAGGGTTTAGAGCATTGTGGTTTATTATATATGATACGAAAATTACTCAAAGAATAACATTCGTTAACTTGCAGCGGAAACAGACTATGTAACAGTCGGGCAGACTGTTGATTCTCGTTGAAACTGGAACAAGTAACAGTGACAAGAACTGTGATCTGGAAACACGCGGATGTAACAGTCTGGATGACTGTTGCAACGAAGAGAAACACACGAACAACCACGAACAAGAACAAACGAACAAATGGATATTTGACCGACCTAGACCTATAGATCGTTCAATGGTGAGTGATAGTCAAGTCCTATTGAATATCAATCGAGTTAAATTAGTTTGAAATGGGCCAAACAAGAACTATGTTTGGAACGAAACTCGTCGATCCGGATAGCACAATTGCAACAGTAATGTTCTGTCTTTTTTTATTTATTCAAATCTTCCTCATAAACAATACATATGACTTCTATTTATATTAGCTATTAACCTACCTAGCTGCCTTATTTTAATCTAACCAGAATTAGGACATAAACTAGACTCCTAAATAAACAAGGAAATAAAATACTATTATTACAATTAGGAAAACTAATAATACCGGTTTTAGGAAACCCTTTATTCAGCCTAATAATAATAATATTATCTTATTTGATTTCTACTCCGAGTTGAATTAAAAATCCGCGAGCCTTGTTGAACTTTGTAACAGTCCCTACGACTGTTGCTTCGGCCAATATTGACCATCTCATCATTTTTGGATCAATATATAATCCATGTAATCTAATGAGAATAACAACATTAATAATACAACTATCTTTTATCAATCTCTCCTTCTAAATCTTGTCATGGTATCAGAGCCTCACGCTCTTAAGGCCTAAAAACACGATATTCCGCAGCCTGTCGGTGGGCATATGAATATACAACGCCCACCGGCGGGATTTCGCTATCAATTTTAGTTGAGTCGTAATTTTCGTCTTTAAAAAAATAAAAATAAATAAATTGACGAGTAGATATCACATTATTGTTGCTGTGATTCTATAGGTAAATCTCGATAACCATGTTTGCTTTGGCATGTGCAATGATCAAAAGATGATGATAGTGCTCTTATAAACAAGGCACCGAAATATCTTTGCAACTTGAAACATCCAATTACACTTGAGTATCTTCCTCAATGTTACTCGATTAATCTACAAAGCAGTAGTGGTATTGTGATATTTTATATAACCCACATTTTTTATAGCCTACAACCCCCGAGATCTTTTCAATGGAACAGATCTAATAACAGAAACACTTTTTTCTTCTCATTTCGCTCCAATTCTTCAACTTCGTTCAAGGCGGTACCTATATTTGACTGGCGAGTTGCTACGCACCCAAATTTGGAGTCCGAAAAAACTTTAGGTTTCCAAATCTCGAAACTTACAGATAATTTTCCGTTTTACTAAAATTTGTTTAGGTCCGATTAGTGTTCCTAGTAAATTATTTGATTTTCGACAAGTCCGAAAAGCTTAACGTTCTTGTTCGAAGTGATTTTTCTAGCGAGTCTTGTACTCGTTTACTTTACCAACCTTGCGAAGACGAAGAAGATCAATGAAGATGAAGATCGAAGATTTCTGTTTTGTGCAAACTCATGGAAATTTTAGCAAATTACCATGAGTTTGAGAGGGGATGTTAGAGGATTAGGGTTAGGTTACGAGTTACGGAGGCTATCGTCTAGGGTTTAGAGCAGTATGGTTTATTTTATATATAATTCATGTATTCTAATGAGAACAACAACATTAATAATGCAACTATCTTTTATCAATCTCTCCTTCTAAATCTGGTCAGTTATTGCTGTAATAGAAGATTTCATAGCTAGAAAGGTGAGGACCCATGCGATTTATGATGTTTACTTCAATGTTGGTGTTATAGTTGGTTGGTTCAAGTCTAAGCTAGACCCTATGGTAGTGCCTAGACATGACTTTATTAGTGTCCTTACTGGGAGGGATTGTCCTGGAATAGAGATGGAAGTGGGCCGTGTTGGGCCAGACCTCGTGCCGGCTCATCGTGCCTAGAGAAGAAAATGGCATGGCCCACTCCTATGAATCGTGGGCTTTGTACCGGGCCGTGTCGTGGTTGTCAAATGAAAATGGCGGCCCAGGCACGGCCCACGGCCCATGCGTGTCGTGTCATGTCGTGCCGTGCTTGAGCGTGTCTTACCAAATCCTCCAATTTAACTCAATTTTTTTATATTTTGAGCGTGTCGTGTCGTGCCTAGACACGGTCTTTTTTCTCAAACTTTGGCCCAGGCCAACCCACGGCTCATGGCGTGCCATGTCGTGCTGGTTTGTGCCAACTCCGTGTCGTGATAAATGGGACGTGAGCAGTGCTTTGGCGCGCTGGCTCAACAGCCCACGTGCCCACTTCCATCTCTAACTCAGGACAACTTGATCCATCGAGTTTGTATATAGTCAAGCAAGTGTAAAAGTTAGGTCACAACCCATTTTGACTCTTAATCACTCCATATTATTTTTACTCATTTACACTCTCCCAAGCAGAAGGTCATGACGTAAGTCTCTAACTAAATCATTTTACAATTTCCAACATTTTCAATCATTTCTCACATTCTCTACTCTACCCATTTATACTCTCCCAATAGAAAAGTATATGCTTTTTATTTATTTTAATTGTATGCCCGATAAAAATTGAACATATGTAAAGTCAAGTAGGAGGTTAATTTGCTCTAACAAAGGTCACAAATTGACCTCTTCTAGGGCAAGGTCATACTAATTGCTTGGTCATGAACTCATGACCTCTTTCAGTATCATACCCAACAAGATCGTGACCTCTTTAATTATCATATCCAACAAGGTCATGACCTCCCGCATGACCTTATTTGGAAATAGTCTTATATTGCCAGGGATCCACAGGAGATTAGTCTCACTCAATCATGAGCTATTTAAGTTTACTAATCATAGGGGGGCATTGGAAAAAGTGATGGGCTCGTTGTACAATTGCAGCAACGACCTATTTTTATGTCAAGGGAGAAATTTGAGGATTTTAAAGACAAACTAGTTGTTGCACTGCGCCCTATCGGGCGCGGTGCCCCAATTTGACGGAATTCTATGCGGTAATCATTTGGTTCGGTTTTTTAGAAAGTGTTGTTGGAGGAATAATATTACAAATGGTGTACCGAGCACAATAGTCTCCACGAAATTGACGTGTAATATGGTGTATATGCTCTAATCAATTTGAACGCTTTTTCTATAGGAAAGTGTTTTGTAATTCTGATTTTGGTTAATAATGCTTTTTAACGCAATTAATGACAAAAGCAATGAAACATATCAAAAGCATTGTGAAGTTCTACATTGGCCGGCACCCTTACTGGGCTAATAAATCTAGCCATAATTCTGAAATTGTTAGTATCTTTAAAAAGTGCAAAATCATCGACCCAAATTCTTTCATAATTCCAACTGCATCAAGGTGAACCGGATATGTATGCTTATTGTTCGCCTAACGTTTTCTATTTCTTTTGTCCCAACTCTGTATTTGTTACAAGCTCCCCAACATACTCACATATAAAGGTGTCCTTTGGCAAGTCTTCCATGGTCCAAATCCCCATCCTTTTCTATTGGTTTTCCGAAAAACCTGACAAATAGACGGCATTTTAGTACTTCACCTTAGCTTCTTTGCAGTGACTCCAACGTCGATCTATCGGCTGTAGCAAGGCAACATTTTTTTGAGGTCATCCCAAAGTAAAGAACCATACAGATGTCATTTTTTATCTTCTGATAAAAGAAAGGCGAGATTAAAAACATGATATTTTTTATCCAAATGTAAGGCATAAATAAATATCAAACAATATTTCATCACTCTTACCGTTCTATCGCACATGACTAACTAATATGACAATCTAAATCATTAACCCCTTATTTGAAAGAAGGGGAACTTTTTCATTTTTGAGTTAGCAACTTATGTCTCTTTGACAAAAACCTAAAAAAAATTTGTGACAGGGAAAAAAAAACTCCATTCCTCTCCCCTCCCTTTCTCCTACTATCTTATTCAAAAAAACCATAAAATGCTCCATAATCTAAAAAAAGATTGTCAAACAGTTATACTCCGACTATTCCTTCCCTTTTTGCTATTGCCACACATTTACTCATTTACCAAGTCATTTGTGTCACGTCATCATCAAAGCATTCACATGAAACACAAACCGTAGAAAGAAGGAAGACAACCACTTAAAAATTATAAATGGAATTGAAAACACAAAAGGCAAAACTTTAGAAAAACGTTTGTTGGTCTTTTGTTGAAAGAAGTATCCAATATCCACAATCTCTTGCAAAATAAGTACTAAAGAGTTTTTTTCATGTACCCCTGTGTTTTTTCGAATACTACATGGTACCCCTTCTTTTTTCGAAATCTACATGGTGCCCTTAAACTTGGTAAATAGTACATAAAAGACCCAAACTACCAAAAATCAAGTCTTAAAACACCTTAATTTTGCAAAGCAAATATGTTTGTGATTGACTAAACGATATTTATGTTAATGGCATGCCAAATTACTGTCAAAAGATCAACAAAAAGTGCATAATATAAACGTTTATAAGAGGCCGATTATTGCATTTTGGGTATTTTGAGATGTTTTCATTAAGTTTAGGGGTATCATGTAAACTTCGAAAAATGGAGGGTTACCATGTAGAATTCGAAAAAACATAGGGGTATCACGTAGAAAAACCCAATACTAAAAATCCAACTTGATGTGTATGATCACAAGGGACTTACTTTTATAATACCCGTAGCAACATTGACACCAGCTTCACCGAACAAAGTAGTAGTTGCCTTTGTCACAACTCACAACCGTAACATCGCTGCAAAGCATCTCGAATACACTATTCTCAGTGTCTTTCTCAGCTTTTTTTTTTCTAGATACCTTGCACACCTGTATACATTGTGTCAATAAGAATATTAGTGGACATATTTTCACCAATTTGCGTCGTAAATCACAAATATGGGCAATAATACCAGAAAAGGGCAATTATGATTAAATAAATAAAAGTAAGAAAAAAATAAGAAATCAAGTGGATGAATTAATTTAGAAGGAGCCATTTAGAAGGAGCCAGTTAAAAAATAATCATGGTGCCCACTTCCTCACCCCCTTCCCTCCCAATCTCCATCTTATGAGTCTCTGGAGAAAATAACACAATACCGAAACATAGAACCTGGTCTAATAAAGAGCATTTTGTGATGATAGATATGTAGTTTATCCCATATAAGCAACCATTAATGACTGGTACACCACACCTCAAACCACACAGTCACTACTACCAATTCAATCAATAGTGAATACAATGTACAACCAACTTAAAGTTTGATTTTTGATGAGCATTGGCTAGACCATGATCCAAACAAACATTCTGATCAAAATGACAATTATGAATCTATTCACTTTGGGGTGGAAGATCAAACCATACAACAAGCCAAATACATGTGAAAAATTACAGTACAATGTAATCCTAGGTAGGATGGACAATCCTCTTAACCAGTTGTCCACGCCGTGTCACACCGTGTCTGACACTGACACTCGTGGGACACTTACCTAAATAAGTCGGACACCTATAAAGCCGTGTCTAACTTGTTTTATTTATTTGGACACATGTCCATGGTATTTGGACACGCCTCGTACATGTGTCCATGATATCTACACATTTTAGACACTTTCAAACGGAATCAAGTTAAATTCACTTATTTAAATTGAATATCAAATACTTAACAAAAAATCGTACGTTTATACATATAAAATATTTATTTTACTAAATTTAAATAACGTGTCCCGTATCTTATAGGATGTCATGTCACGTGTCTATAACCATTTTGGTGCTACCAAGGCGTAGCCTGTCATTGTATCAAACCAAATAGACGCATTCAGTATTTAATTGTATGCTTGTGGTAGTTTCTCTACTTGCAAAACACAAATCCATGCAAAACTAAAAAGTTTAAAACACAATCAATCAGTTTAACTAAATGGTTAATAATGTTTTAACTCAAAGTGGAGCAACTTAAAGGAGACATAATTAAAAATATTTTCATATGGAAATAACTAAAAAAATCAGTCTGATTCTAATAAACGCTATAATTATCTCACTTTCCGAGACCATGAATTATCGTAGGTGAATAACATCATATAGTGCCCTTCAATGGAATAATGGTTTCCTCTGACAGCCAATTATAGTATTTGAAAGTTGAAACCACGGGTTTTTCAACCTAATAGAACACAAATATCCACATCGAGTAAATAACCCTCGAAAAAAAAACCCCGAGTGATGATTTACTCACCTACCCAATCCACTCTCTTCCAAAATTATTAAAATTCCAGCTCAATCAAGTCCAAATTAATCTGTGTTTATTCACAAATTCCAGCCTCAGAGCTTAAGCCAGCGACAATTTAGACAAATAATGAACCCAAAAAACATCAATCACCAAAATGCTTTTAATCAATTATTTTTAAAATAGAGTTCTCCCACCCTGTTTTCCCTCTCAATCTCATCACAAATTCATCAATGTAAACAAAAACATCTCTAAGACGACTTGCCTATGAACCTTGGCACTTGGGAAGTTGAAATCTCTCACTAGGTCCTCTCAATGTTGTAAGAAGCTAGTCAAACCAGACCATAACAGAAGAAGGCGGGTGAACCAAAACAAACTCCCTCTCAATGTTGTTCATGTTACTTAGTGGCTCATTTCTTTCTGAGACGGCTTGCCACATCTACCGTGGAACTGTCCTCGTCATTAACACCCAATCTCCTTACCCTAACCCTCCTCTATCTTCCTCCTCCTCCTCCTCCTCCTCTTCCTTCCCCTTCCACATCCCTCGTTCCTTGCCAAATATTTCATATGTATCAAGTTAATTTAATACAAATGCTTGAATAAATATGATTTAAACTTCTGAAGATATTGAAGCATTACAGATGATTGAGAGGGTAAAATGACTAATCAGAAAGCAAAAGATCAACATAGGGGCTACTCTCACCATGTCCCCAAAGGCATCTCCTGCAAGTAGTTATCGATCATTGGACACAGTCATGATTTGCATAGTGTTTTGGAGTAAACTATCATTTTTCATAATACAACGCATTATAAAACCATTATTGTAATGGGCAGTTTCTCTGTTAATATTACAGGTTAGTCATCTAATATTGTTCATGCATTCAAGGAATTGTTAATACAAAGGTGCTTTTTATAAACACCAGTGTAGTTGAGCCGTAAGTCCTCAGTTCTCGAATGATATGTTGTGTAGGCCTCATTTCATAAATGTCAAGCTACAGGATATACATCATATAACTGATGAGATAGAATTCACAAAGAAAACATAAGAAAGAAAGAGAAATTGGATACCATGAAGACTACTCTTTTACAAATTTCAATTTGAAACAGTGAAAAGTAATCCCTAACACACCCACGATTCCCATAACAGGTATGAGACTTACATGAACAAGGTGAAAGTTCTCTTTTCCTATAGAGGGAATGCACATCAGATAGTGAAATTTTTCACATATATGAGAAGTCACCTTCACATATAAGTAGTTACCACAGGCTTACTGATACCAACTGTAAAGGATATTTGACAAACAGGCTTAGTGAATTCGAATTCATCTTCACATTTGGAAAAAAAAAATGAGCTATAAATTATAAGAAGAACCATTATAGGGTATGGATATAAGAAGAACCATTTATAGATACTCCGAGCTCATTACTCACTCTCACACTGCACCAAGTCCGGTCAAATACTCCTCGTTTTAACCAGTAAACACAAACTATTAGTAGTGATGTATAAACTCAGAATGTACCTTGCTGCTGCTGCTAGACCCAACATAAACTGCATGTCCCAGTTCCAATAATACATGCTGACATTTAAAATATCAATCAGAATGGCCAACAGTAGTTCGTAAATACAGTAGAAATAACGTTACCGAGCAATTCTCTCCTAAGACGAACCTTTTCCGTGTGAAATAATTAAGGCGGAGAAAATTTGACCATTTTTTTGATAAAAATTTACCAGAACAATGGTCTATAAAATGTGAACAAACACTTGGTCATTAAATGGTCACTTTTAATTACAAAATGACGACAATTTATCCGTCTTAGTTTCAGATGGAAAAGGTACGTTTGAAATTAGAATCTGCCTTACCATATAGAAATGAAGTCTAGTGAGACAGTAGGATTGGCCAAAAGCCCTGATATAAGCACCAGTCCTTGATTGTACCAAATTTCCAAGATGCATTACCTCTCAAAGAAGAGTTAGACCGAAAACTGAAGCAAAATGTGCAAACTTCGACGACAAAAAACAAGCATATACTAAATACAGTAACAGATAGCATACCAGAGCATGACAGCCGAAGCAAGTGTGAGCTTCAAATACGGCCAGATCCCGGAGAAAGCCCTGAAAGAAAACCCGGTCCAAGTGTCCTTGCATCTAGGACTAAATATAATGTAAAGAGCATTCAAAATGATATATGTGACCACTTATCCAAAGTTCTGAAGAAGCTATCGACTTATTAACACCATTCTACTTACCAACACCTGATCGGACCTGTCGCAAGCCCGATCCAAAGATCGTATATCAATTTGTCACATTTAACTCTAGATAGCTAAAGATATGTATCTAAAACCTTAAAGGACAAAAACATACTAACTCGTAATAAAAACAACAAAATAACCCATCTTCTGAAAATGAAATTAAAAAATGCACTCTTTTGAGCCCAAACTACTGCATGCAATCAAACTAAACTAATTAAAAATCAAAACTATTGCATGCAATCAACTAAAAATAGAGATTAAACCCAAACAACTTTTAATAGTAAAGAGATATAAAGAATATGAGGCGCATAAACAAAGCAACTTACATGTTACATGTTCCACTCAGCCGAGTTAAGCTCTTAATCACCATTGATTGATTTAACAGCGATCCATCTTCAACAACCTGAAAAACCTCATGCAAATTGAAACACAAAACACATAATGATCAACTAAATATAAAATCACATCAATAATCAAGTTAATCAACAAACTCAATATATTATAAGTTTACTGGTTATGTTGGGGTGATGAATTAACACAAACAATAAGTAAGTAGCTTATAACACCTAATAACAAAACTCATTGAAAATCAATCAAAAAACCGAAAATATTACACCAAAAATATACCAAGCCATAATAAAAATACCAAAACAACCCAGAAAAATTGGAAAATGGAATAATAAAGGCTACTCTTTTAAGCCTCAAATTATTGCATGCAATCAATTTAAATCTATAAAACCCCCAAATTATTGCATGCAATCAATTTGAATTGAAAAAACTAAACCTAAGTTATTTAATTTAGTCACAATCAATAACAGATATATAGGAAGAGAATAAAAAAAAATCAACAGAGCAAAACCTACCTGCTACGTGTTCCTGCAGCAGAATTCAATTCGTGATCGCCATCAGAATATAGAGCTTGTGAGCCTGATGAGTAAGCATAATCGCATATCGACGCATACAAAAGAATGAAGGAAATATAAGTCTGAAATTAACAATGAATCAATTGTGCTTAAAAAATAAAAATAATTAAATGATTCAGACTATGTAGAGATAAAATTACCAACCTAATCTAGCGATGAATTAAGCAGTACGGAAATCGTAAATTGATGAGAAGAAGGAAGAGGGAATTTGATACTGGAAAGAAGAAGACAAAGGGAGATTTTGAACAGAAAAGAAAAAGGAAAGAAGAAAGAAGGTTTATGAGTGTTGGAGATTGGAGAGAGACGCGTATAGTAGCAATTGCACGTGATTCTCACATGGAACACTGTTGCAGGAACAGTAGTTGGAGTTCGGGTTTTTTAAGGGGTATAGATTCTTTAGTATAGACCAGGTTGTAAACATTCACAAATTCTTATTTAAGACGGAGATATCCGTCTTAAACTTAAGACGGATATCATATTCTCTCACAAAATACACATCAAGGGTGAGTGGAGAGCACATGGGGGGTGCCCATCTTGTCCCCTCTACCCATTTTCTCTCACAAAATACCCGTTGCAAGATCCGACCCGTCTTAAGCAAGACCTACTTGTAAACATTACTCCGTACTAAATATTACGGAGCATGTTAGTGTGAGAGTATATGCTTGGCATAATAATTGTCCAAATGATAAAACTATTAACCACTTAGTCAGATGTTGTTTATATAAAAGATGTTTTTTGTAATAGTTTATTGGGATATTTTACTTGTTATTCTTATATTTTTTGGTTTTTTATGGGTACTCTTCATAATCTTCAAAAAAAAAAAAATTGACCACGTATAATTTATTGTTTTGAATACCGAAAGCGTCAAGGTTTTTTTTCAAACTGACCGTCTTCTCGAGATCTTCGATTTGGAAAAAATAACACCACTTTATGAACGGTGTTGCAAGAGTTATAGTCGGTCAAATATTTTAACCAAATAAACTTTGACCGATTATACCTCATGCCTACGATTTAATAAAGTAACGATTTTTTTTAAAAATTGATCGTATATATTTACGAGATGTTTAGTTTTAAAAAAAATATTTTTCATTTTTTAAGTTCGTAACAAAAAATTATAGGCAGTCAATTTTTTTAGGACAAAAAAAGGTAACATGTAGAATATTGAAAAAACAAGTGGCTACCATATATGATGAGAATTAACTTTTTTTTTTAAAAAAAAGGTCAAGCCTTAAAATAAAAATCTCCAACAGAATTCAATATTGAAATCACAAATTCTCATTTAAGAGGGCACTATCCGTCTTAAGGTTAAGTCGGGTCAATAGTCATCACTTTTATAGATAAGACAAAAAAATGCTTATATATTAAAAAAAAGATTTGTTTAATCTATGCATTAACATATTTTGATCTTAAGACGGATATATCTGTGTTAAGAGATCGAGACTTATTGTATCCAAATACAAATATTTAACATCCGACGTTTGAACCGTTCTATTCACAAAAACCAACAAACAAAAATGGTCAGTTGAGATGACGATTCAGTGATTCACACAAAAAAATAAAGAAAATTATAACACAAGAAATCAAGAGATAATATTTCATTGTTACCAAATCGTAAAATAAAAAATGGACAGCTCTTTTTCACGAATGAATATTGCTTTTTACGTAGCATTTACCCTTCTTTTCACACTTTGGACGATTTCCGTAATATGCAGGCGTTACCGGACGTACCACGGTACACCAGCTCCGTTCCACCCTGTCGCACAAGCCCAAGTCGTCATAGGTGTGTTTCCGAGCAATCAGGAGCTTCCACGTGGCCTCGACATCTCGGTAATTGAAACGTTTCCAAAAATTCAGTACGGGGAGCCGGACTTGGACAATAAGAAGGGTCATATGAAGAAGACGACGACGACAACGACGGAAGAATGTGGAGTTTGTCTAGGGGTGTTCCAAGAGAAGGAGATGTTACGGTTGTTGCCTAAGTGTAGCCATGTGTTTCATGCTGATTGCGTTGACCCTTGGCTTAGGTCTCATGCTACTTGCCCTCTTTGTCGGGCTAACCTCTTCCCCGGTGAGATGGCTCATCGGGCTCATTATCGGGTCAACGTCGATGAAGGGAGGGGTTGACTTAAATTGTTTGATCGTTATTAATGTACATATGTATGTTATGATATTTGATGAATTGGGTAGACAAATTTATTGTTAGGATTTAAGATTGTAATAATCGTATAATGGAAATGGACCGTCTCGCACAATAAGATCATCTTATACAAGATTTACTGCAACTCTTTTGTTTTGTAGAGATTCAATGCTTAAGTCAATTTTCTTCCGACTTGAGCTACAAACTACAAGGCTCGTGTTTGAAACCAAGAATCTTGGATAAGGTGATTCAATTTTAATTCAATGCGCTAGAATTATATATTTGATTAAAATCTTTCTAACAAGTGAATAAATATTTATGAATTCTAATGGAACGGAGTAACTACGTTCTAACTTCTAATGTCATATTTATTTAATATTGGATGCACGTATTTCATTCACAAAGGAAAATACATTATTGTTGATTTCGACTAGTCTTTATTGGGTCTAAGCAGTTAATTTTGTTTCTATATCAAACTAAACCAGAATTGTTGCTCTTGTATTTAATAAATATATTGCAACCTCTTTGCTGCAAATATTCAACTCTCGGAGGTAACGGGTCGCAATACCAGAAATCGAAATGAATTGGCGTGGAGAAACGACCGAAGATTCAAGTTAATCAACAACAAAGAATAGGAAGAGAACGCAAGAAGCTAGATAGATAAAGAGGGGATGATAAGACTAAATTGTCACCCGTCATCCCGCTCATTTGTTTACCATTTCTTTTCACAAAAAACCAAGGAGAAAAGTTTTTTTGTCGATATTGTTTATGGATGACAAGTGGAAATAATAGATGTGCAATTTAAATTATCCAATACACACATGCCTAATATAGAAAGGTAAATAAATGAATGACAATCCCACTAATATATTAAGTAAAGGAAAGCGGGAGGGTCCCACCAAAAAAGTTACGGTTACACCCGGTGTGGCAAAAGTGACGATATGAGAAAGAATCCTTTACAACTTTTACTTTGTTGTATTTTAGGAGCCAAATTTTAAAACTTAAATTCTGAATTTTGAAATTTTTTCAAAAAAAATTACAGTATTATTTTTCCTGATTTTATAAGTATTACTTAATTATATTTTTTTTATTATTTCCGTTCTTTTTTGCTTTATCTCTAGTGTTAATATTATAATGACCACCCTAACTTGTATCAACAGTCGCTGTCAACAAGTCCCACCGAGTGGGTTAATAATGGTTCGAGCCAAGTAAAGAAGGTTACTTGGGAAGGAATCCGTCAAAATCGGTATTAAACACTCTCCAGGATTAATTAATTCACTTCGGCATTGTTCAGACAATTACTTGACGCCCAAGGAAGAGACCTTGAAACTTCTTTCCAAAAGAAGTCATATCCTAGCTTAACTAAATTTAGGTAATAAGTTGTTTGAGTACAAATAGGATTTTTTTATTTTCCTAGTTTGAGTTTTTGTAATAATTTCCTAAATTCTTTAGGATAACTTAGTTTCCTAAAAATAGTAGAAATAGTTTTATGAAAAAGTGTCTTAGTTTCCATATTCTCTTAGGAGTCTTTATAGTCTTTCCTATCCTGTTTAAGGAAAGCTACTAGTAGTATGAATAGCAGACTTGTATTCAGTTTTTGTCATACAATTAGAGAGTTAAGTCAAGTTTATAGTCTTTCCTATCCTATAGCTTGACATACTTGATTTCAATGGTGATTTGGATCCTAAAAAATTTATGAATTGGATTAGGCAAACGGAACGATTCTTTTAATTATACAAGGAGTACGATAATGAGCATAAACAATTCAAGGAACCTACTCTTAAGCTTACAAAAATATGAATCATTGTGGTATGAAAACTTGAAGAAGTAACAAAAGAAAGATAAGAAAAGTAAGGTAGATATTTGGGTAAATTTAAACAAGCATCTAATTATGAGGTTATTATCAAAAGATTATGAGCAAAATGCAATACTCCGTATTTCTGAATACTAGGGACTTGGTCGAGTTAGGCTTACTCGATCGAGTGGATGGGGGTACCCGGCATAGTATAGGGTATTCAGCCGAGTAAGGTTAGTGTGTTAGAGGAACATTATTCAGTTCTTGGGCACTCCGCCGAGTGTGGTAAGAACTCGACCGAGTGAGGTGTACTCGACCGAGTACACCGGTCTGCGAGATTATTTCGGATGGTTTGATTAAGGATTTTAAGGAGGATTAGACCATAATTATAACTTTACGGTTCATAATCAAAACCCTAGCCTCTCTAAAAACCTCTAAAAACATCCTTAATCATTCCACGCCGGATCAAATTTGTCTTCTTGCCTTGCTGATTTCTTCGGTAAGTAATTCAATTATGTGATTATCATTATTAATTAATAGTATGCATTATAACTATAATACTCCGTATTTTTGAGCATAAGGTACTCGGTCGAGTAAGGCCTACTTGACCGAGTGATTTGTGCACTCGGCCGAGTGGCAGGTATGTAACCGACTAGGTTGGTCGATTATTGGAACGGTGTTCTGTTCTAGGGTACTCGGCCGAGTGTGCAAAGCACTCGACCGAGTGAGTCGTACTCGACTGAGTACTTATTGTACTCGACCGAGTACACCGGTCGGAGAGGTTATTTCGGATGGTTTAATTAAGGCTCTGTTAAGAAATAGTGAAACATAATTTCACTTTACGTTATTCTGAAAATCCTAAAACTCTTTCTAAAACTCTCTGAAACTAATTAAGTCAACCTTAATCATTCTGTGCCGGATCAGATCTCTTCTTGCTTTGTTGATTATTTCGGTAAGTAATCCTACTATATAATTTTGTATGATTAATTGTAATGCACTGAACCCTAATTGAATTGGGGGGAAAGGGAAGATGAGTAGTATTAATTGTATAATCCTTATATGATTAGGGGAACACTTTGTAGAAGAGGAATTCTGAGTTGATTAGTTGTCTTCTTGCTAAACATGCGAATAAGGTAGGGTTTCCCTACTCAGTACAATTTATGCTAATTGATGCGATGAGATGTATTGCATATGTTACTTGATTGATTGATGATGAAGGTGATGGAGTTCGGGATTTGAAATTGGGTTGTTAATATGGTTAATATTTAGGTGGTCCGTCGAGGGACGGATGACACCCCGTGTTCACCCCTCGTAGTTGTCCCGGTGCGAGGGGGATTTGCACATTAATATTCCGGGTATCTCACTGCGGTGAGATAGAAGTTCGGCACCTATGGTTGCGGTCTAGGGTCAATTGGTGGTTTTTTTCAGGTCACGGATGGTAACCTAATGCTGCTGAGGTAACCGCTGCGGTGGGCCTCCGATTTCTCTTTCTCTATTGCTTGTCTTGTACATTGGGGAATGGTGAGCAGGTGATCAGCAAGTAACCTGTAGAGCTGCGCTGGGATGAGGATGGGATCACTTGAGTTATAGCTTATGCCGAGTTTGTTAGAGTCATAGATATTATAATTCTTTTACTATTATCTTGATTTGAGTATACAGACGGTATGCCGTCTGTTTTGAGACTATGTATTGGAGTTTAACTATTGATTTAATAAAGTATTGTTTATTTATTGTGAGTTTTGATATGTACTACCTTGGGTAACCAAGATGGTAACGTCCCTATGTGTTAAGGAGGTCTTTTAAGGCTCTTAGCTGTATGGGGTTGTTACAAAGTGGTATCAGAGCGAACGATTTTGGAACCTAAAACCAATGAACCAAATGAATTAGGAGCGTCTAATAAAATGAACCCAAGTAGGAGTCATAGGGAGTTACCGCAAGGATTTGAGAGACGTTCTGGAATCGCACTTTTGCCACTATAGCTCTTATTTGGTCACAATGGGATATGTCGGGACGTATATGTGTATTTGATGTGGTTACTATGCTAATTCTTGAGGATATATGAAATGGAGATGGATACGGAATGGAAGTGGAATAATGGTTTATCTCATGTCTGTATATCATGAAGTATGTATGAATGGTGTAGCGACATGTGAACGTATGTGTGATGTGGTGTGCAAGATGAAAGTAAGTAGTTGAATAAAGTTAATTATGCGCATGAGAAAATGATTCATATTGTTAAGCATGTATGCATGTGAGTACTCATGATAATTGTTGTTCGGGGGTCGTACTATGCATGACTCAAGCGAGTGGGGCAAGGGACTCGACCGATTAAGGGATACTCGACTGAGTACCCTTGGCACTCGATCGAGTGTTTGGGCTGATGTGAATGTAAAGTGCTGAAGAGTGTGACTCGACCAAGTGCATGGTGACACTCGGCCTAGTAATCTGAACTCGACCGAGTGCCATTATGGACTCGACCGAGTGAAAGACCCTGTATATTTTAAGCAATACAGTTCTGAGTGATTCGACCGAGTGTGTTGGACTCAACCGAGTGCCACTTTGGACTCGATCGAGTGAAAATCCCGGTATGTTTCGATAGTTTTTTATATTTGGTGTACTCGACCAAGTACATATAGTAATCGATCGAGTGAGCCTGACTCGGCCGAGTGGCGTATTGCACTCGATCGAGTGTGTTTGTGACAGGACCTTTGTCCGTTTTAGTCGTAGGCTTGTGCTTACGTTTGCGTTTCTTATTGAAGTTACCATGCCTGCAACAAGAGCTACTGTGTCGACTGCAACCCCAGAATTCAGCGTTAAGGGGATAGCCAGGCCGATCAAACATAATGCAACGCTTACCTAGGCTCTTAAGACGGTGTGGAAGGAACGAGCGGTGGTGGTTGATGCTACTACCATAAGCACGACTATTGCCCGTCACTGACCCACTACCTACGAGGGTAATGGTGCCGTGCATCTGTTAGATCACTGGCATCGAGAAATGGAGAGGATATTTGAGGTCGTTAACTGTCCGGATAACCTGTGTGTGGATCAAGCCGCGTTCTTCCTTAGGGTTTATGCGAGGAAGTGGTGGTTTAGAGAGAGAGAGTAGCTTTGAGGGACTACTTCTTCGTGAAAGAGGAGGAGGCTATACCGTGGGGAGAGTTCAAGGCGGAGATGAGGACCGAGTTTGTTTCCGAGCATGTGATAGGGAAGCTAAGGATGAGTTCAACTCTTTCAAAATGACTGAGGAGATGTCCGTGACTGATCATTACAACATGTTCACGGAGTTGTCAAGCTATGCCAGTGATATTCATTGGAGCCAAAAGGCTATGTCTGATAAGTTCTTGAAAGGGTTGGTTTGTAGGGTAATGCACAAGCTACTAGTAGGAGTGGCTTCTGACCTTAAAGAGGCGTATGGGAAGGCAAGGCAGGCGGAGATATTGGCAGAGATGGCAAAGGAAGCTAAAGAGGTGATGGAGAGTAGTAAGAGGAAGGCGACAAGCGAGGGTGGAGGTAACTCTACCTTAAAGAGGGGTAACTATTGTTAGGCAAGATCCTATTTTGGTGGTGGTGGCTACAAGGGGGCACATTAATCTTGAGGGAACGGCGGTCGGGAAGCTAGTGAGACTTATGGGGTGAGATGTTATAGTTGTGGTGGCTTTGACCACAAGAAATTCATGTGTCCATCTTCATTAGGAGGTGGGGGTTACCAACCTTCGATTCAGGGGAGTTATTCTCAGAGCATGGCTAGTAGTCGCCATGCAGGTTCATGGAACCGGCAGGGGAATCAGAGTGTGACCGGCGGTGGCTATAACTTCAATGGAGGGACCTACCAGAGGTAGAACAACAATAATGAGAACCAAGACGGTGGCATCTGCAAGCACAATGCAGGGGGGTCAGAAGAACAGTGGCAAACTGTTCATGATGGATAAGCAAGCAGTAGAGGCAGACACGCAAGTTGTCACCGGTACATTTCTCGTTAACCGTGTCCCTTCTTTTGTTTTGTTGGATTCAGGGGCAACCCATTCTTTTATTTCCAAGAGTCATGCTATGTTGTAGGGCCTTGGGAATAGTGTCTGTAAAGGATAAGGTATTCATACCTTATGTAGAGTCATTGTCTTGTACTAAGTTGTTTAAGAGTATATTTATGATTAAGGGGGAGGTGGATATTCCAGTCGACCTGTTTGAATTTCCTTTTGATGGGTTTGAGATAATTGTCGAGATGGATTGGTTGGGTAGATATAAGGCGAACATAGATTGTCATCAGAAGAAGGTGTCTTTAAGGGGTCCAAAAGAAGTTAGAGTGTCGTACCAAGGGTTCGTGGTGAAGCCTAAGGTGAAGTTGATGGCGGCTATTACCTTGAAGAAGTACCCAAGGAAGTGCTACCCTATGATTTTGTGTCATGTTAGAGATACCAGAGTAGAGGAGCCGATTGCAGACTAGATTGAGTGGGTGCGTGAGTTTGATGATGTCTTTCCAGATGAATTACTGGGATTACCGCTGAGGAGGGATATTGATTTCAGTTTGGAATTGAAGTTGGGTACTGGACTGGTTTCCAAGGCCCCGTATTGCATGAGACCAAAGGAGCTTGAAGAGTTAAAGAAACAGTTGAATGCGCTACTGGACAAGGAGTACATTAGACCTAGTGTATCGCCGTGGGGTGCGCCAATTCTGTTTGTAGAAGGATGGTAGCTTACGGTTGTGCATTGATTACCGTGAGCTGAAGCATGTGACGAAGAAGAATAGTTATCCATTACCTAGGATTGATGATTTGTTTGATCAGTTGAGCGAAGCTGGGGTATTTTCAAAGATAGATTTGAGGTCGGGGTACCATCAGCTAAGGATATGGGAGAGTGCCATTCCAAAGACGACGTTTAGTTTGAGGTATAGGTATTATGAGTATGTGGTGATGTCGTTTGGGTTGACTAATGCACCAGCGGTATTCATGGATCTTATGAACTGGATCTTCAGTCCATATCTGGACATGTTCGTGGTGGTATTTATTGACGACATCTTGGTCTATTCTAAGACTAAGTAGGAGAATGCATAGCATATGAGGATCGTGTTGCAGACATTGAGAGACAACCAGCTGTATGCTAAGTTGTCTAAGTGTGACTTCTGGTTAGAGAAGGTGGCATTCTTGGGTCATGTGATATTGAAGGAAGGGGTGATGGTATATCCAAGCAAGATTGAGGAGGTGTCTAACTGGGTGTCACCAAAGAATGTGGCAGAAGTGAGGAATTTATTAGGTTTGGCTGGGTACAACATGAGATTCATGAAGGACTTCTCGAGGATATCTAGACCTATGACATCTTTGATGAGGAAGAAGAACAAGTTTTGATGGGATGGGAACTGTGAGACGGCGTTTCAAACCTTAAAAGAGCGTTTGACCACAGCTCCTGTTTTGACATTACCTGAAGGGAGTGAGAACTTTGAAGTGTATACGGATGAATCGAAGTGTGGTTTGGGATGTCTGCTGATGCAGAATGGAAAGTTATGCTTATGCGTCGATGCATCTGAAATCTTATGAGGAGAATTACCCTACTATGATCTAGAGTTGGGAGCGGTGGCGTTCGCGCTGAAAATTTGGAGGCCTTATTTGTATGGGGCCATCTTTAAGGTGTTTTCAGACCATAAGAGTTTGAAGTACATCTATACCAAGAAGGAGTTGAATATGAGGCAGCGGCGGTGGATGAAGCTGATCGAAGATTATGATATGGAGATTATCTATCGTGAAGAGAAGGCTAATGTGGTTGCTGATGCTCTGAGACGAAAGAGTATACATTCCTTGTGCACTGCGATGTCTTTGATGCGGTTGAGAGATGAAGTAGCGTATATGGGTATCCGTGTAATTCAGAAGGGGGTGCTATTAGTGACTTGATGATCGAGTCAGGATTATATGATGACATTAGGAGCAAGCAACTAGAGGATCCTAAAATTCAGTTGTGGAAGAAAGGGGAAGAGAAGGGTACTACTCCTAGGTTTTCGGTTCATGAAGATGGGAGTGTGAGATATAAGGGTCGATGGTGTGTGCCGAATGATCCAGAGTTGAAGAAAACAATTTTGACTGAGGCTCATTGTACTCCCTACTCGGTTCATCTGGGTGGGGATAAGTTATTTAAGGATTTGAAGAAGACTTTCTGGTGGCCGAGGATGAAGAAGGAAGTTGCTGATTTTGTGGCGAGGTGTTTGACTTGCCACCGAGTCAAGGGGGAAAAGAGAAGACCACAAGGTAAGATTCAGTCTTTAGAAGTTACGGAATGGAAATGGGAGTTTATATCCATGGATGTTTTGTAGGACTTTCGAGATTGCAAAAGAGGAATAACATGATTTGGGTGATTGTGGATCGGTTGACCAAGTCAGCCCTTTCTGTGCCTATGAAGGATACATAGAGCAAGATCAAGCTAGTGTTGGCTTACAGGAAGCATGCAGTGAAGCTACATGGAGTGCCTAGTGACAAAGTATATGATCATGATGCGAGGTTCACTTCTCGATTCTGGAAGGAATTGCAAGAGTTTATGGGAATGACATTAAAGATGAGTACATCCTTTCATCCTGCGACGGATGGCCAGACGGAGAGAACAATCAAGACCTTGAAGTATATGTTGAGGTTTTGTGTGTTTTCATTTGGTGGGAGCTTGGAGGATAAGCTGGACCTGATAGAATTTTCTTACAACAACAATTACCATTCTAGTATTGGGACGGCACCATTTGAGGCCTTGTATAGGAGGAGATGCATGAGTCAAGTGTGTGGGGATGATAGTTCAGAGGCAGTGGTTCTTGGACCCCAGATGGTTCAGGACACGATCGAACAAGTGAAGCTGATTCGCCAGAAGATGAAAGCAGCGCAGGATCCTCAGAAGAGTTATGCAGATCTTTATCGTATGGGCATTGATTTTCAAGTGGGTGACAAAGTCCTTTTAAAGGGGTCACCTATGCGTGGGGTGATGAGATTTTTTAAGAGGGGCAAGTTGAGCCAAAAGATCATAGGCCCATATGAGATTTTGGATCGGGTTGGAGAGGTAGCTTATCGCTTAGCCTTACCACCTGCTCTTGATCGGGTCCATAATGTGTTTCATGTGTCTCGGTTGGGAAAGTATGTGAGTGATCCGTCTCATGTTCTAGAGGCTGAGACTATTGAACTTGATAAGGCACTAACTTATGTGGAGGTGCCAAAAGAGATCTTAGACCGGAGGGTGCGCAAGACCAGAATGGGGAGCCGACGATACTGCAAATGTTATGGTTTAACCATATTGTGGAAGAAGCAACTTGGGAGCCTGAAGCTTCTATGAGAGAGAGAGAGAGATACCCGCACCTATTTGAAGAGGTACGTTTGGCTACGGGGACGTAATCTTGTTTTTTAAGGGGGATGGAGTTAATTACATCATGTTAGTAGTAGTGTCTTTTGGTGGGTAGTATAGTATATGTTGTGAAATATTACGTTGTGGTTAGTTGTGGTTAACATGTGATATATGTTATGTGTTTTTGTTGTGTATTATATTGGTTGATGGTACGAGTTGTTTGTTTGGTAGGAGTATGAGTTGTGAACTTCTAGGACGAAGTTCGTTCTTAAGGAGGGAAGACTGTAATACTCCATATTTCTGAGCACTGGGAACTCGATCTAGTAAGGCCTACTCGACCGACTGGCAGGTATTCGGCTGAGTAGATTGGTCTGTCAGTGGAACGGTGTTTTGTTCTGGGGCACTCGGCCGAGTTTGGAAAGCACTCGACCGAGTGAGTCGTACTCGAACGAGTACTTGTTGCACTCGACCGAGTACTTATTGCACTCGACCGACTACACCGGTCGAGGAGGTTATTTCGGACGGTTTGAGTAAGGCTCTATAAAGAAAGATTGAAACATAATTTAACTTTATGTTATTCTCAAAACCCTTAAACTCTTCCTAAAACTCTCTCATTGCTTTGTTATTTATTTTGGTAACTAATTCTACTATATAATTTTGTATGAATAATTGTAATGCACTGAACCCTAATTAAATTTAGGGGAAGGGGAGATGAGTAGTATTAATTGTAAAATCCTTGTATCATTAGAAGACTTTGTAGAAGACGATTTCTGAGTTGATTACTTGTCTTCTTGCGGAACTTGCGAATAAGGTAGGGTTTCCATACTCAGTACTGTTTATGCTAATTGATGCGATGAGATATATTGTATATGTTACTTGACTGATTGATGATGATGGTGATGGAGTTTGCGATTGGAGTTTGGGTTGTTACTATGGTTACTATTTTTGTGGTCCGTTGGGAGACGGATCACACCCAGAGTTCGCCCCTCGTAGTTTTCCCGTTGCGAGGGGATTGTGCACATTAATGTTCCGTGTATCTCACTGCTGTGAGCTGGAAGTTCGACGCCAATGGCTGCGGTCTATGATCAACTGGTGGTTTTTACAAGTCAGGGATGGTAACCTGATGCTTTTGAGGTAACCGCTGCGTTGGACCTACGGTTTCTCTCTCTATGGCTTGTCTTGTACATTGGTCAGTATATATTGTTACTGAGCCCGTTAATATTTTACAAAACTGCTGTGATCCATTAGGGAATGGTGAACAGGTGATCAACAGGTACCCGTAGAGGTGCGCATGGATGAGGATGAGATCACTTGAGTCATAGCTTCCGCCGAGTTTGTTAGAGTCATAGATATTAGAACTCTTTTACTATTATGTTGATTTGAGTATTAGTACAGACGATATGCCGTCTGTTTTGAGACTATGTATTGAAGTTTTACTCTTGATTTAATAAAGTATTGCTTTTTTGTTGTGATTTTTTATATGGACAACCTCGGGCAACCGAGATGGTAGCGTCTCCATGTGCTAAGGAGGTCTTGTAAGGCTATTTGATATATGGGGGTGTTACAGTAACCCTAATTGAATTGGGGGAAAAGGGGAAAAGGGTTAGTATTAATTATATGATTATTACATGTTTAGGTGGAAAATTTATAGAAGAGGACTTTTGATTCCTTGCATGTGATTAATTGCGGATTTGCTAAAAGGTAAGGTTTCCCTACTCGGTACTTTGTATGTTAACCATTGTGATAAGATGAATTATTGGTGATATTGTTACTTGACTGATTGTTGATGATGAGGGAGTTCGGGTTTGGAGTTTGGAGTTTGGAGTGGTTACTTGGTTACTATTTTGGTGACCCGTAGGGAGACGGATCGTACCCCGAGTTCGCCTGTCGTAGCTCTCCCCTGCGAGGGGGATGTGCACATACATGTTCCGGGAACTCTTTCTGCAGCAAGAGGGGCTCTCAATGTCGAGTGATGCGGTCTGGCATCAATTAGTGGTTTTGCAAGTTAGGAATGGTGACATGATGCTGCTAAGGTGACCGCTGCGGTGGGCCTCCTGTTTCTCTATCCATATTGCTTACCTTGACTGTCTTGTACATTGGTCGGCGTATACTGTTACTGACCCTGTTACTGTTTTGTAAAACTGATATGATCCATTGCACTACAAAACGAACTCGGGAAACTGACGGCTTTTGTGACGGAAAAATATTCCGTCAGTAATTTATTATCACTGACAGAACACTGACTAAAAAATAATACAGACGGATTATCCGTCAATGACCGTCAGTGGAAAATGGCGCGTTGACTAAGTCAAAGGAGGCAAAATTAACTGACGGGTACTGACGGAAAATCCCTTAGTAATATCCGAAACTGATGGAAAATCCGTCAGTACTTAAAAATACACAGTCAAACACAAAACCCCGTCAGTAAGCTTTTCGAAATATCGGGAACCTGACGGATTCTTGGCGGAATTTCCTTCAGTAGTCTTCTGTTTATGTAAAAATCACCCGATAAACTCCGTCATTCCGAAACCAATTTTTCCCCAAAACCTAAACCCCAAATCAATTTAATCCGACGCCATCCTACTCTGACTACCTCCGGCTACCACTTTCCGACCACCACATCCTTGGTAAGTTTAATTAACTCTTTCATTCTCTCTCTTTTCTCCTTTTTGTTATATAACATGTTCCTTATTAGTTTGTTTGTTGTAGATCCGACGACCACCACTAGCTACCTCCGACCGTCGACCGCCGCTGCTTGTCGCTGCTGCTGCTTGTCGCCGCATTGTTTGCTTATTTTGATCCTTAGATAATATATTTACCTTTATTTTAATTTCGCCCTCCGTCATAATCATTTGTTTGTCTTTAATTGACGTAGGATAGTAGCCATTATTGTTTTTGATAATGAAATTTTTGTTGTTGTTAGTTTAATTTTGCCCTCAGTGTTAATCATTTGTTTGTCGTTAATTGACGTAGGATAGTAGCCATTATTGTTTTTGATGATGAAATTATTGTTGTTGTTAGTTTATAATTAGTGTTAATAGTTAATTTGATTGTCTTTAATTGATTTAAGATAGTAGCTAAT
The DNA here is from genome assembly GCA_022085475.1 of Heliosperma pusillum. NCBI lineage: Eukaryota > Viridiplantae > Streptophyta > Magnoliopsida > Caryophyllales > Caryophyllaceae > Heliosperma > Heliosperma pusillum. The sequence goes on from JAIUZE010011032.1 coordinate 35,829, forward strand.
TATTGGCTTAATCATGTTCAATTGAGCTAATTTAAATGTTAGTAGCTAATTATTACATGTGTTGTGGATGTTAAAATTATTACATGTGTTGATATTGACTTAGTACCCGTTCAAAAATTATCGTTAGGAGTAATTTTTGAATAGTCCCCGTTTTGGGACTGTCGTTCTACGTTTCAAGTCATTTAGGTAGTCAACACATAACTTGTGATTTATGAATGAGGAAAGAGTTCGGTAACAATTCCTTTAATGTTCTCTGAATGCATATGTTGAGTAAATATTTATTCAACATTGTGTATTTAGAGAACAAAGGGGAATTGTTGCCGAATTTTTTCCTCATTAATAAATTACAAGTGGTGTTTGTTAGTGACTTGAAACGTAGATTGATCGGTTTAGGTTGGAGTGATAAGGACCCAATTGAAGAAAATTAATTTTACTTGTTGACAATTATATATATATATATATATATATATATATATATAGAATCAGAATCCTGTGCGAACCTATAGTTCCATGCGAACTTACGAACTCACTGTCATCCCTAATATCAAATTAAATCAAAGGTCAATATTCAATCTTATTTACTCCCCAACTTCCCAGACTTCCCTTATACATCTCATTCTTCACGCGTCATACCAATGCCCACCACTCACTTATTCTCCGACCATCTGACACCGGCATTGAAGCTCCGGTAGCAACCACCACCATCAATTCCGACTAATCCTAACCCTCTTCTCACAACACGCCATTTCCCTTGTATATTTGCACCGCATCACCGCCCTGTAAATAGCATAAAATCACCGCCGTCAGTGCCGTCAACATATTTCTCGACCGACTATGTCACGTTTTGTTTCAGAATATGAAGTCAAGAGCATTTGCCACATTATTTTTTATAAATTTCTTGTTTTTCTATAGATCTAACAATTAATTAACGAAATTGAAATATTTAAAACCACATTATTTCAATTAGAAAGAGTGCTTGAAGGGCATTGGGGAGGGGAACTGAGGCGCCGTCGGTGGTGGTGTTGTAGTTAATTTCAAATTCCTGATTATGAGGTGGTGTGGCTAATGATGACGTCGGGTGCAACTACGTTTCTTGTGGTGGTTGGTGGTGGTACTAGATCATTAGGTGATCATTTTTTAGGATGCCTGTGGGTTAAGTCGACGGTATTGGAGAGTTTCAGCACCTGGGGTGGCATTACTGTGGTGGTTGGTGATTGCAGATGAAGAGTAGTGGTTGTCGGGTTGAAGCGTTTGGTGGTGATTGTGGTGTTAGTGATAGGAGTGATATTTTTTTTATCCATAAGTGTATGCAAGTGTCGTGTGTTTGGATAAGTAAAATATGCTACCTGATACATGGATGAATGCTACTAGATACACATGTATGTGGAGTACTTATTTATGTATCCATAAGTGTATGCATGATGTCTGTTTTTCAAAGTTGAAATGTCTATTTTTTCCTACAAGTTCAATGATTTATATTTCGTTCTTCCTCTCAATATTTTGAGCTAGAAACGTATTGTGTATGCTAGGAACTAGTTGGCGGTGGCGAAAGGGCGAGGTGCGGTGGTGCGCCAAATCCCGAATTGACCCGTCGCCTTTTTAAGTTGCTAGGTACATAAGTTTAGCTAGCTAGATACACTCCAACAAATTGCTAGATACATATATCTAGCTAGTGAGATACACTCTATTAAGTTGGTAGATATATTATCTTTAGAAAACTAGATACACTCCTTTAAGTTGCTAGATACATATCTATAGCTAGCTAGATACACTCCTTTAAGTTGCTAGATACATATCTATAGCTAGATAGATACACTCCTTTAAGTTGCTAGATACATATCTATAACTAGCTAGATACACTCCTTTAATTTGTTAGATACATATCTATAGCTAGCTAGATACACTCCAATAAGTTGCTAGATACATACATCTAGCTAGTGAGATACACTCTATTAAGTTGGAAGATAATATATTTTTAGAAAACTAGATACACTCATTTAATTTGCTAGATACATGCCTTCAGTTAGGTAGATACACTCCTTTAAATTGCTAGATACATATCTATAGCTAGCTAGATATACTCCTGTAAGTTGCTAGATACATATCTATAACTAGCTAGATACACTCCATTAATTTGCTAAATACTTATCTATAGCTAGTTAGATACAATCTTTTAAGTTGCTAGATACATATATAAACTTTCGAGATACATATCTATAATTAGCTAGATACACATTTGTAAATTGTTAGATCGTTTTTTCTAACGTGTGCCCTAAGGGCACACATTAATAACCTTAATATGGAAAGATTCACAACATATTCTCATCACAAATGCAAGTTTAAACATAATTTTACCATAATTATTGAGATTATCTTGTAAATCTTTCCATATTAAGGTTATTAATGTGTGCCCTTAGGGCACACGTTAGAAAAACCGTGGTTAGATATATAGACTTTATAGCATATACTCCTTTTTAGTTGTCAATACATTTAATGCTTGCTTGGTACTTCATTTTACTGATTTTTTTAATTAAGAAAGTTTTCTTAATAGTTTATTCTGTGATTAAGTCAACTTCTTAATTCCTTAACTTTTTATTAATATAATAAAATGAAGTGGGATATAATTGAAGTCAAGGTCCTCTTGTTGCTGCCATCCCAACAGTAAAGTAGAACAACACATCAACCGAGCCATCATCACTCCCAACAACCCATAAACAACACATCACTTTCGTCGTCTTCCACGGCACAACCTCCCGCGTCTTAGTCGAAGGTGGTGAACAATAGACCATCATCGTCGCCCGTTGTTTTCATTACCACCACACCGAAGAGATAACTCAATAGCGCGCACCACCGCAACCACCTGTCACTCGACGTCGTGCACCACGAAAACCAACGAAACGCAGATATGTGCGTCTTGTCGAGATCGCCGACGTTTTCTGGATAGGTTTCCGGTGGCGTCATCGCCAATATTGCAGCAAAATCGAAGAGAAAATGGTGGCACTCGGCGAAAAGAAGGTGGACATGGCAGTGGCGGCAGCTTCGTCGGCGGCGACGAGATATTGCGGCGAGGGCTAGTGTCTCCGGTGGTTGTTGTCTGGTGTATTGGGAAAGAAGAAGATGTTATTAAATGTCTGGGAGGGTGTAAAGGTTGGGTGATTTAATCCCAGCCTTTGAATTGTTTTTGTTGGTAAAGATACTTTTTTAAATTAGTTCGTACAGTTCGCACCGTACTTGAGTTCGCACCAGATCTCGCCCCTATATATATATATATATATATATGTGTCTGTGTGTGTGTGTGTGTGGGAAATATCGGTATACTTCCCTTTAAAATTTTCGGATTATAATGAAATTATAACTATATGAATTTCTAGTCATAAATGAAATTGCATAATATAAAACAAGAGATAAAGAAATAACCTTCGGTCCTAGAAAAGGCCTAAGAACAAATACCAAAGTAGGTATTCTCCTAATCGTAACACCCAAGATAGTTCAAGAAATGCCTTCGTCGTGCTAGAACGAATACCCTAAAATTACTTCTAATTTTGTGTGTATATTGATGATGAATATGAAGATGAATGAGAGAGATAAAAATCAGAATTTTTCTTCTCCTCTTTTCTTTGTGTGTGCCGTGAGTTCTCTAGTCCACTAGGGTTTTTCTTTTTCTTTTTATTACTCCCTCCTATAACCATGTATCAAGAGGAAAGAATAAAATAAAACCTAGTTTCCTTATTTAACTCAACCTCTATTAGGTAGTTAGCATCTCATTTTAATATATACATAATGTAATATGTATTCTAATTATTACTAGTAATGGACCGTCACATAAACCGATTAATGCCGGACTCATACACTATAATAATATCGTGTAACACATATCCGCCAACTTAAATATAACAGTTTACATTTAGTTTAGACCAACATTATATACATTGATTAAATATAACATTTTATATTCAATCACCAGCTAACATTATTTAATCGTTATTAATTAATCGTATCGTCATCACATTTGACTAACCTTTTAGTCAAATACATCGACTAACCTTTTAGTCATTTAATAAGGCATCCATATGATTATTTTCTCAAATAATCACATCTCTCAAACACATCCTTTAGGTGTGACTTTTAGGGATCAGTTGATCACCGCCATCTGTATGACAATAACGTCAAACTTATCCAGCAAGCCAACCGTTATCGAAAACGTTAATCAACTGATTATAATACAAAGTATACCCTGTGAACCTTAGCTGTTATCACACTAACTGTGGAGGACACTAGCTCCAACAATCTCCCACTTGTCCTTACAAGTTTATGTGCGATAACCGATTCTCATATCCTTAAATTTCTCCCACTCAATGTAAAACAATTTGCAAAGTCCGCATTCACAAAGGTCGTATTTTACAAGTGATCAGTATCAAGAGTGGTTTTCCCGACTAGAGAGTAACTTAACTGATAAACGAATCATTATTCGAGCATGACCATGCATTTCAGTTACTACTCCTCGAGTGGCCCTGAGAAATAACAAAACCTGATAAAGGGTTGGATATTTTCCTCAACTCGAATCCTGCAGATGTAAGCAAAGTATGAAATGACCCAGTAAAAATCTGCTTGGCCTCCTGTTACGGTCGACCGTGAGAAAGAAACCAAAGTCACCCAAAAACTGTCTTAATCTCAAGAGACAGTCGATAGTCAAAAGAATCGACTCTAGGAACACTATAGACGTCCAAGCCACGACCTGGCACCGAATGTTGTTAAACATTTAGTGTGACAACCCTCGCGAATGCGAAAATAAAACATAACAAGCATGTGATTTATATAGCGGAAAATACGATGTTTTTGAAACTTTTTACATGCAAGATAGAAATACGAGGAATGTCAAATAATTACAAACAAAATAGAATATACTCTCAAAATGTTATCAATATCAAAGTGATTAGCAAACTAGCTAATAAAC
>JAIUZE010011032.1:41577-53819 GCA_022085475.1 Heliosperma pusillum
ACACCACCCTCGCAAGTACACAACATTTGACGGCCAGGTCGATCAACGCAAAGCGTTCGCCTCCAACAACGTCGTCGTATGCCCACTAACACATGCAATTAAGCAGTAGGATACCTCCCCGTTCCGACATTCCAGCCTTACGAACGTGGAGGTAGCCAAGGGAATGAGAGTACAAAGCACATAACAAAATAGTGCTCAAACCGTAACATTTGTAAAAACCGACTCAAAGTGGGACATACAAAAACCGTCACAAAACATGAGAATAGGGAATTATATAATTTAACTATGATACATGAATCAATACATGATACATAAGCATTAGACCATGTTTAAGAAGCATAATAAATAGGAAACATAGATCTTATCTCAAAACAACAAGTTTGGAAACTAACTAAAACAAGGGTCCACTTCAAACTGTCATAACTAGAGTTATAGATATGCAAATATAGAAATTCTAAGTTGAGGTGATAGCTTATCCTCTTATGGTTCCAACGATAGGTCACAAGCCCAAAACAAGCAAGTAACGAAGGAGTTATTATCATTTTACGAAAAGGGGTCAGTGCAGTGAAACTGCACAAGTCACGACCGTGACTTGTATTTCACGCCCGTGAAACCCTCTGTTACGCAAGGGTAATTGATCAGCCACTATTTTACGCTCGTGACTTGAGTTTCACGACCGTGACTTGGGTCAAGACAACTCCAATTTGTTCTAAACTCAACCATCATCAACTATTATCATAAATCATCACTTCTCATATCAATTCTCAACAAACAACAAGTATCATCATCAACAATCTTCTACTAACGACAATCGTCATCAATAACATGAATCCTAAGCTTTCTAATCGTATTCTAAATACGAATTCTAACATAGAAGCATGTAAAACACGTAAATGATATCGAGTAACCCTTCATCGTTACCTTTTCGCGTCTTTAATCGATTTCTAGAAAGTCTCCACCTACAATTAGATAACAAAAGATGAATATCATTCACCTTGAGAAAGACGGATAATTTAAAAAGTGAAAGACGGTAATTTTATTACCAATACGGATAGAGGAAGATAAAAGGGGAAGAATAAGACAAACTTACAAGAATTTGAGCGAGAATTGAGCGAGCTAAGACGATTCTAAGCTTGGAAAGATTATGGAAGTTATGATTTGGGGTTTTCTTAGGAAGGAAGGAAGAGTTGAGTTGTGTGAGGAAGTATTAGGTTTAGGGTGTGTATATGTAAAGGTGAGTGGAAAAAGTCAAGAAAAGTCAAAGAAGACTTAAGACGTGATTCACTTGAAATCTCGCGTAAAATCCAAATACGGACTCGGAAATTCTAAATTCGACACGGAAAATTTAATTCTAAACTAAAACTAAATTTCGCTGAAAAGTATCCGTAAAATATTTTTACTATAAAAATAGGGTACATTTGCGGGTGTTACATTTAGGACTCCATAACGTCGTCACGAATTACAATGTCCTACGAGGTATCCTTATAACTCGTATTTGTGATTGATCAGTCAACAGTTTGACATATGGCTCGTTGAACCCACCATCAATCGACTTAACAATATAATAGCCAGAGTTATCAGCTCATGTAGGCGATTACGGACCAAAACACATATAATGTTATTCAGTTCACTTTGTGGTGTTCAATGTTGTCCATACAATCCACATGAAAAACAAAAATATGAAAACAATACGATGAAGTTATTATTAGTATATGAAAAAGATGTATCTAATTCATACAAACAGCTAATACAACTCAGGAACACGTTTAATTCCCATGGAAGTAACGTGCCCTACATGCTTATCATGTCTTAACGGTTTAGTGAGAGGATCTGCTATGTTATCATCCGTAGCAATCTTGTCTATCACTATCTCCTTTTGCTCCACGTAATCTCTGATCATGTGAGCCTTCCGAAGTACATGTCTAGATTTGTTGCTAGACCTAGGCTCCTTAGCCTGGAAGATGGCACCACTATTATCACAATAGATGGTGATCGGGTCATTCGAACTACGAACTATGGCAAGTCCTTGTAAGAATTGACGCATCCATATAACTTCCTTTGCAGCCTCTGAAGCGGCATAGTACTCGGACTCAGTCGTAGAATCTGCTATAACACTCTGCTTGGAGCTTTTCCAGCTGACCGCAGCGCCATTAAGAGTAAATACGAATCCAGACTGAGATTTCGAGTCATCCCGATCCGTTTGGAAGCTAGCATCTGCGTAACCGGTTGCGCAGAGCTCAGTCTCTCCACCATAAGTCAATACCCAATCCTTAGTCCTCCGTAGGTACTTAAGGATGTTTTTAACAGCCATCCAGTGTGTCTCACCTGGATTGCCTTGGTACCGAATGGTCATACTCAAAGCATATGCCACGTCTGGACGTGTGCATATCATGGCATACATGATCGATCCTATAGCTGAAGCATTAGGAATTCGACTCATGCGCTTGACCTCTTCAGATGTCTTGGGTGCCTGAGCTTTACTCAAATGCATCCCAGACGTCATTGAAAGATACCCCTTCTTGGAGTTGGTCATGCTGAACCTTTCAAGAATCTTATCTATATAAGACTCCTGACTGAGTGATAACATCCGTCGTGATCTATCTTTGTAGATACGGATTCACAATATGCGCTGTGCCTCGCCTAGATCTTTCATCTGGAAATGGTTCTTTAACCATACCTTAACCGAAGATAAGAGAGGAATATCATTCCCTATCAAGAGTATGTCATCGACATACAATATCAAGAAAACGATTTTACTCCCACTCGACTTGACATATAAGCATGGTTCCTCAACCGATCGAGTGAAACCATTCTTTTTATGACTTGGTCGAAACGATGATTGCAACTCCGAGAAGCTTGCTTAAGTCCATAAATGAAACGCTTAAGCTTGCACACTTTCTTAGGATTTTTTGGGTCAATGAAACCTTCGGGTTGTACCATGTACAACTCCTCCTCCAAAAAACCGTTTAAGAAGGCGGTTTTCACGTCCATCTGCCAAATTTCATAGTAATGAAAAGCGGCAATCACTAAGATTATCCGAATGGAACGCAGTATGACTACGGGTGCAAAAATTTCATCATAATGCAATCCTTGCACTTGAGTGAAACCTTTTGCCACTAGTCGTGCCTTATAGGTATCTGGTTGTCCCTCTACGGAATGCTTTATCTTGTAAAGCCGTTTGCACTGAAGAGGCCGAACCTTATCAGGCAAATCAACCAGATCCCATACGTCATTCTCATACATAGAGTCCATCTCGGATTGCATGGCCTCAAGCCATAGCTTTGAGTCGGAACAGGTCATGGCTCCTTTATAGGTAGCGGGTTCGTTACTCTCTAGGAGCAAAACATCGTCTCTATCGTGCTCCTCGACCATACCAATGTATCTGTCTGGAGGTATGTAGACTCTACCCGACCTTCTAGGTTCCTCAGGAATATTAACCGTAGCAGAAAATGAAGGAACATCTTCCTCCATCGGTTGCTCGGTTGTTAGTTCTTGAATCTCCGACAGTTCGAAGGTTCTATCACTCGTCTTGTTCTCGAGAAACTCTTTCTCTAGAAACTTCGCACTAGCCGCAACAAAAACACGTTGTTCGGTAGGCGAATAAAAGTAATGACCAAACATTCCTTTTGGATAACCAATAAAGTATGTCTTGACCGATCGCGGGCCGAGCTTATCCTCGTGTCTCCACTTGACATAAGCCTCGCAGCCCCAAACCCGAATAAAGGACAAGTTAGGGACTGTTCCCTTCCACCATTTCAAATGGAGTCTTGTCAACAGCTTTAGACGGACTTCGGTTAAGTATAAGAGCAACTGACAAAAGAGCATAGCCCCACAATGAATCAGGCACTACCGTGTGACTCATCATGGATCGAACCATATCAAGTAATGTTCGATTTCTCCGTTCGGACACACCATTTAATTGAGGTGTTCCAGGTGGAGTTAACTGTAGTACTACACCATAGTTTTTAGGGTGTTGATCAAACTCCTTCGAAAGATATTCGCCACCACGATCTGAACGTAGTGCTTTAATCTTTCTACCCAGCTGGTTTTCAACCTTATTCTGGTATTCCTTGAACTTATCAAAGGACTCACTTTTGTGCTTCATTAAGTAGACATAACCATATCTACTCAAATCGTCCGTGAAAGTGATAAAATATCTATAGCCATCTCTAGCGTTGATTGACATAGGTCCACACACATCAGTATGTATGAGTCCTAATAGGTCAGCAGCGCGCATTTCAACACCTTTGAAGGAAATTCGAGTCATTTTGCCTAGAGACATGATTCACACGAGCCAAATGATGCATAGTCAAATGGGAAGATAGTCCCATTGTCAATGAGCTTCTTCACACGTTTTTCATTTACGTGTCCCATACGGCAATGCCATAGATAGGTTTGATCTTTGTCACTAACCTTTACCTTTTTATTACTCACATGCAATATATCTGTGGTTTGATCTAAAACATAAATCCCATTCATGGAAACTGCTTTACCATAAATCATTTCGTTAAAAGAGAAAATACAGCTATTATCCTTTATTACAAATGAAAAACCGTTCTTATCGAGTACGGAAACAGAAATAATGTTTTTAGATAAACTGGGTACATAGTAACAGTTATTTAAAATAACTCAAATCCACTTGGGAGTTGGATTACATATGTTCCCACTGAAACGGCAGCTACTCTTGCTCCATTCCCCACTCGCAGGTCCACATCACCCTTTTCGAGAGTTATGATGTTTCTTAGGCCCTGCAAATGATTACACATATGAGAACCACAACCAGTATCAAGTACCCAAGTTCCGAAACTTGCATGGTTAATCTCAATCATATGAATAAAAGAAGACATACCAACAGGAGTGACGCGGCCTGCTTTTACGTCTTCAGCATACACGGGACAGTTCCGCCTCCAATGCCCAGTCTTGTGGCAATGGTGGCACTCCATGTTTTCTTTGCTCTTTGTCTTGCCTTGTGAGCTACTGCTAGTCTCACCAGGCCCACTCTTGCCCTTTCCTGGCTTCTTGAACTTCGGCTTCCCTACAGCTAGGTCGGCCTGAGCCTTGCCCTTACCCTTACCCTTGTTTGCAATCATGAGAACGTCCTGCTTCAGGCTCCCACTCAACTTCAGATCCTTCTCAGTCTGTATGAGAAGTGAGTGTAGCTGATGAGGATTTCTCTTCAAATCATTCATATAGTAATTTGCCCTGAATTGGGCAAAACCATCATGAAGTGAATGAATCATGCGATCAATGACCACGCTCTCTTTGATTTTGCAAACAAGTGACTCCAGTTTTTCGAGATTCTCGATCATATCGAGAATGTGTGGGCTAACTGGTTGGCCCTTCTGGAGTTTCGCTTCAAAGAAGCGAGTGGTAAGCTCATACATAACGATCTGCGGTGCTTTTGAGAACTCGTTAGTGAGCGTGGTGAAAATCTTGTTTGCACCTTGGGCAATGAATCGTCTTTGCAAATTGGATTCCATTGAAAAGATGAGTACGTTCTTTATCGCACCCGCCTCCATTACGAAATCACTATAAGCAAGTGATTCATTTGCTCCTGCATTGGGGCCTGGGTTAGGCGGTAGTGGCTCAGTCAAGTACTTGAGCTTACCGTCAGCTATGGCAGCATTCCGTAATGATGCCTCCCAGTCCGCAAAGTTGGACCCGTTATTCTTCAGTCGCGTGTACTGATTCATATTGTCCATGAACATCTTAAGCCAGGATTCGCGTGCGAGCGTGGCACTTGGCATAGGGGCATCAGCATGTCCAGCCATTTGTTATAACATTTTATCGATATAAATGAATGCTACACTGCGAGAAAGGAGATAAAACATAATAAGCATTTTCATCGTTTTAATTAAGTCTAATGCAAAACCTATTAATGCGAAGACTCTTGCATTTATACAATTGACCTCCCTCAAGTATTATATAAATGATCCCAAGACTCAATTTCTGTAAATTGATAAGCCAACTTCTTGGCTAATTCTACTTTTAGAATTCCTGGTCGATAAATTTCTGTAAATTCTATCTTTAGTCCATCATAATCACGAGATATTACTCGGACTATAATGTTGAGGTAAAATAGGTCAACACATACTACTTACCCAACGTAGAAGGGGTCATATGGAGAGTAAGGTCCTATATGCCTACTGACGAAGAAGGGAGTCATAACAGTTTTCCCTATAAAGACTAATCTCAATTTTAGGTTTTAGAGGAAGGTCCATCAGCTTTAATTTTATTCATTTAAGTGAACGAATGATCTAGCATTTTGAGGATGAATAATTTAAGATGATAGCTTTTAGAATTGTGAGTGACATCTGGATGTCCATGAGAATTAACATACAATCTATATGAGTCAATTTTCATGCAATTAAGTAGTAGGTGGTTTGGTTTAGGCGGAATATGATGCAATAACTATTACGCAAAAGTAAAACAATAAGAACGGAAAAATGAAAAATAAAGTACAAAGTCCTAGTGTGGCCTATCCTATCAAAATAGAACAAAAATACACTTTCGAATCCATCCTTATGGTCCCTAGAAGCTTGACTTGATGTTCCATCTTGGTCCATGTAGCGGGAGTGAGCTATCCGATCTCCATCTTAGGTCTTCTCAAAAATACAATTTTAAAATTACAAAATATAAACCTATTTACATTCTAATTTAAAAATTATAATTAAAGATTACAAAGGGAAGATTCGAGATCTCAAAATACATCAAAGACCATGTTACCATCATTACGATAACACAATCTACTAAGGCCACACTAAGCAATGAAAATTTACAACCTCTTGTAAAAATACCAAAATAATCCATTCATCCATTCATTCATTCATTCAACAAAATAAAATGCATCAACAAAATAAATTAAACCTTCAAGACATAATTCTTTAATTATGATGATTAATTTATCCAAACCACCTATAAAATGATCAAAATTATGTGACAAATCCTTATTTGCACACATCAATTTTAATCAAACATAATCCAATTTAATTCATATTATCGGGTATAACATAAATTAAATTCAACATTATTTTAAACCTTTTTAAAATAATAGGGTATCTATCATTGTGAACTTTTTCACAACAACAAAACAACATACATTATCTTTATAATGCAATAAACCAAAAAAAAATTAAAAATTAATTTTTTTTTTTCACTATTCACGGATGAACAGTACCCGTGAACAGTAGCAGGTACAAAAAAAAATTTTCTTTTTTTTATTATTCTCGGTTTTAAAAAAAACAAATACAAATCTTTTTAATTTGATCATGCTAATAAAACTAGATCGGTACAAACATTCAACATCTAATCATTATTAAACATTGATACAAACTAGATGATTCAAATTAACCTTTTAAGATGAATATCCAAATCATGATTAATCGATTATCAAAATACTCAACTAATCATAATTGTTTTGTATATTCATATCGAAAAATTTAGCACAATGAATGTTCTTTAACATCCATAACAAATTCCTTTTACATTTCAATTTAATCCTCATTAAATCAAAATATCAACTAATTCATTATATTATTATCTTAACATATTAAAACAACAACATATATGAATCAAAAAGGAAAAACAAGACAAAAAAAAAGTCTTCACGGCTGAACAGTGCCGTGAACAGTACCAAATTTTTTTTTTTTTTCTTGGCCGTGAACAGTACAAAAAAAAAGGGTTATTTAATGAGAATAATCCATCATATACCCTTCCTTCTTATTTTAATCCATCCTACATTTTAACTCATATTAATCTAAACTATACACTCATTTTTCTCAAAATAGACTACCCTTATTGTTTACCTGTTATAACAGGTAAATGTTATTTTTGTGTAGGTTACCTTCCATATTTAGGAAAATCCTTCATCTTTTTCGCTATCTTCTTCCTCTGCTTACCTCAAATTCCAACCTTCATTTTTTTTTCAATTAGCAAAATTAGCAATAATAATAATTATTATTATTATATTATTTAGTAATGCAAACATAATAAAACACTGCTTCCCACACGGCCACACTCTCACCCACCTAACGTCGTAACATCAATCGTTCCAGCGCCCCACCAGACAAAACACTCATTTATAAGCACTGATCATATCCTCACCACCCATACCCAAAAAATTAATCAATTTGAAGAATCAATCAAACCCATGACTACAAAAGCATCAAACACTTCAAAACACCCGGATTATCAATTGCTAAAATAACCTAGCTTAATCAATAGTAATGGCGACAACTCATTTATATAATCTCCACTGCCACCGCCAATATAGGCCCATTCGTTGCTGAACATGTGCGTTGATTTGAGGATGAATACGGCGGCGGTGAGTAGTTCGGCTTGCGGCGAAATAAGGGGGTCAAAAGATAGATCTGAGAAAGAGGGGTGCTTCGGTGGTGCCGTGGTGGCAATGCGATTTTGATGAAGGAATGACGGAATGCGTGGTCGGTGGCAGTGGCTTGGTGGAGTTTTTGTGATGATGAAGGTGGTGGGTTTTGATGAAGAAATGGGGTGGGTTAGTAATGGTTCAATAGGATTAATAATGGTCTGTTATGATTTTTAGTCATTTTAATTTTTTCTTTTTTTTTTATAAAAAGAATGGTAACCTGTTTAACAGGTTGCCTGTCCTTTAGTCTAATAAAAGAAAAATATATGGTAAGGAAAGATTAATATGGGATAAAATGTAGGTTGGAGTAATATGAGAAGGAAAAGTATAGGATGGATTAATCCCATTAAATAACCCAAAAAAAAAAACCCTAATTTTTTTTTTCTTCTTCAGCCGAAACAAAAACAAAAAAAAAACAAAATTTCTAATCTTATATTTCATCAAATATGAAAACATATAAAATAATTTCATAGCCAATTGCTCTGATACCACTTGTGGGAAATATCGGTATACTTCCCTTTAAAATTTCGGATTATAATGAAATTATAACTATATGAATTTCTAGTCATAAATGAAATTGCATAATATAAAACAAGAGATAAAGAAATAACCTTCGGTCCTAGAAAAGGCCTAAGAACAAATACCAAAGTAGGTATTCTCCTAATCGTAACACCCAAGATAGTTCAAGAAATGCCTTCGTCGTGCTAGAATGAATACCCAAAAATTACTTCTAATTTTGTGTGTATATTGATGATGAATATGAAGATGAATGAGAGAGATAAACATCAGAATTTTTCTTCTCCTCTTTTCTTTGTGTGTGCCGTGAGTTCTCTAGTCCACTAGGGTTTTTCTTTTTCTTTTTATTACTCCCTCCTATAACCATGTATCAAGAGGAAAGAATAAAATAAAACCTAGTTTCCTTATTTAACTCAACCTCTATTAGGTAGTTAGCATCTCATTTTAATATATACATAATGTAATATGTATTCTAATTATTACTAGTAATGGACCGTCACATAAACCGATTAATGCCGGACCAATACACAATAATAATATCGTGTAACACATATCCGCCAACTTAAATATAACAGTTTACATTTAGTTTACACCAACATTATATACATTGATTAAATATAATATTTTATATTCAATCACCAGCTAACATTATTTAATCGTTATTAAATAATCGTATCATCATCACATTGACTAACCTTTTAGTCAAATACATCGACTAACCTTTTAGTCATTTAATAAGGGCATCAATATGAGTATTTTTCTCAAATAATCACATCTCTCAAACACATCCTTTAGGTGTGACTTTTAGGATCATTTCAGCCACCGCCATCTGTAAAATGACAATAACGTCAACACGTACCTAGCAGCCAACCGTTATCGTAACGTTAATCAAACGATTATAATAATCAAAGTATACCCTGTGAACCTAGATGTTATCACACTAACTGTGGAGGACACTAGCTCCAACACTATATATATATATACATATATAATATAGAATATCTACTCAATCATATCTATATATATCTCTATATATATATATATATATATATATATATAGGGTCAGGATCCGGTGAGAACCACCAACATAATGAGAACCGTGAGAACTCTCACTTAATCTCCACCAAATTTTGTTCCTAAAGTTTTGATGGATCATTTACCATTAGTTTAGTCTATTCAAGCAAAATATTTGCAGTAACTAACACAAAAATTATTGATTATATTAAAATTATGTACTTATGTACATAATTTCAATTTGGTACACTAAAATTACTATAAGTGCATGAAACGAGCACTAGGTGCACGAAAATTGCTACATGCATGAAAACAGTTACTAGGTGCATAAATATGACGGGCTCTAGATGCATGAAAATGAGTACTAGGTGCATGAAAATTGCTAGATACATCAAACTGACTACTAAGTGCATGAAAATTAATGAATAGTATTTCGCCTCAATTTCCTTCATTAGCTTATAACTTTTTTAACAACAAATATGTTATCTAGCCTTAAAATTCTACGCCGAAACCAAATATGTTGTTAGTTTTACAAAATTAATTTTTTAAGGCGGAGTTCTCACGGTTCTCATTATCTTAGTGGTTCTCACCGGATCCCAATTCTATATATATATATATATATATATATATATATATATATATATATATATCTATATATATATATAGAGAGAGAGAGAGAGGCAAGTTCTAATGAGTTCACCATCTTTTTTGAGTCCATGAGTCCTAATCTTGGCATTTGGATGAAAGGGATTGAGGGATAAGATTAGAACAAGATGGAGGGTTAAGATTAAAAGAAAAATGGATGGACAAGATTATAACAAAATGAAGGGACAATATTAGAATAAAATGAGTAGGTTTTAATGACTTCCACTTAAATTACAAGTGTAACTCCAATCATCATTTTTGTAACTTCAAGTTAAACTGTGATTTTGACTATATAAATTTGAATTTATGTAACTTGAAGACAAGTTTATGTGATTTTAGCCTTTTATGAGTATAACTTCAGTCATTACGAGTGTAACTTCAACTTTGTTTTTGTGTAACTTTAAACCAAAATGTGATTTCGACTATATAAATTTGACTTTATGTAAATTTAAGATAAGTTTATGTGATTTTAGCTTTTTTATGAGTATAACTTTAATCGTTACGAGTGAAATTTCGACCTTTATTTGTGTAACTGTACACCAAAATGTGATATCACCTATATAAATTTCAATTTATCTAAATTTTAGACAAGTTTATGTAATTTTACCCCTTTTGTGAGAGTAACTTTAATCTTTATAAGTGAAACTTCAACCCTTATTTGTATAACTTTAACTCAACATATGATTTAATTTTAGCATTTTTATTAGTGAAACTTCAATTATTATTTGTGTAACTTTAGTTATTTATAGTGAAACTTTATACTAAAATGTGATTTAATTATTAATTTAAATTTTTTAAGACATGTTTAGGTTTTCATCTTTTCTAGTGTAACTCTAGTCTTTAGTAGTGTAAATTCAGTCCTTACCTATGTAACTTTAATTATAATACTCTTAAATGGTCTAACTTTAGTCCATAATTGTGTAACTTTAATCCATATTGGTGTAACTTTAGATATGGGAAATAAATTCACCAAACACACAAACAAAAAATGAGAACTAAAAATAAAAAACGAGATCAAAAATAAAAAATAGAAAAACATAAGAGATTTTAAAAATAAAAAAAGGGATCTAAAAAAATGAGAGTGAATCTGGAAAAAAAACAAAGTAGATCTAAAAAAAACATATAATGTAACACCCGGAAATGTACCCTATTTTTATAGTGAAAATATTTTACGGTTACTTTTCAGTGAATTATAGTTTTAATCGTAAATTTAATTTTTCCGAGTCGAATTTAGAATTTCCGAGTTCGTATTTGGAATTTCCGCGAGATTCCATGAGAATCCCGTCTTAAGGCGAGTTTGACTTTCCTTGACATTTTCCCTCATATTCCACTCATACTCCCTTAACCTATTTCATTCAACACAAACTCAAACACAAACCAAATTACTTCTTCCTTAAGAAACCCTTGCCTCCATAATATTTTCGATCTTTGAATCATCCTAGCTCATTTGTTACTTGCTAGAATTCTCGTAAGTTCGTCTCATTCTTCTTCCCTTACCTTCCTCTATCCGTATTCATTTTAAAAGTGTCGTCTTTCTCGCTTTTCAAACTTTCCGTCTTTCTCAAGATGAATTTTATTCATCTTTTATGATCTATTTGTAGGTGGTGACCTCCAAGATCCCGACAAAGACTATTTTCTAATTGAAGAGGAGCTTGACGAGTATTGAAGACGCTTTAAGGTAACG